>NCKU01003813.1:0-13931 GCA_003675995.1 Dinothrombium tinctorium | reverse complement strand
ACTCAATTTTTTCCGTCTGATTTTTTTACGAAAAAATTTTTAATTAAAATTCCAATGTTTCTTTATTGATACTAAAGCAAACTATTAAGAAAAATGTGTCACTCTCATCTGACTACGTTTTTATTAACGATCTTTATGATAATAATAATTTGTTACAAGTCATTTATCTGTAATAGTAGTTAGTAGCCATAGTGAACGTAACAATGAAATCAATTCATGGACAATAATCAATATTGTAATTGAAAATAGCTTGATGCGAGAGTGAGCAAGACATGATCCTTACCAAATTAACATAATATGAGTTCGATGAGCGACATTTGAGTAGCTGTTTGGATAATGATTTAATATTAAATTTGAGTAAAAAATGCTACGATTGCAACATTTTGCTCCATCTTCACAAAATACATTCTCAGAATCGCAAAAATATCATCAGGTTACTGAGATACTTAATTATTGTCAAACATACAGGTTAAGCTCGTGAACAGTATAACGTGAATTGCATCATTCGGGTCGATATCATCACCACTATAGGTGGTGATGGAACGTTTTTAATGGCTGCATCGAAGATAAGAAATTGAAATAAGCCTATTACTGGCATGAACAGTGATCCGTCATTTTCTCTTCGCTACTTTTATTTATCTCTTTTTGCACGCATACTTATAGAGATGTAATCGATTAACTTGCAAATGGTTCATTTGCTTGTAAATTTATGCAAAGAATCAAAATCATTTTTACTGGCGAAAATATATTGAATGACCTGATTGAATTTCACAAACAACATCCACGCCAAGTGTGCCTAGAGAATCTGTTCTAGAAAAGCGAGTAGGACACACATAAAAATAGTAACAAACCTGAAACCAAAAGCCATATATAAACTCTGAGTGTATTGAATGTAATTTTTATCGGAGAATCGTTACAAGTTTCTCGCTGCGAGATATAAATAGGCAGCCAACGCATTTGAGCAATCTAGATTCTCGGCTTTAACTATTTTTACAGGAGCGAGATAAGTGTCATACGATCAGAATATAAACAATGTCACTCATGAAACAATTCATCATTTGTTCAACGCAATAAAAGCAGAAACTTAATTTTCTATTTCAAGTGATTCAAGATTCTTTCAACAGGTTACACAAAAGTTTAATGATTAGCTTGCTTTTGATTCTTAAAAGGCATGTTTTCAGTGAAATGAAAGATTTTATTGAAAACGAATGTTCGTTATGAGGCTTGAATTTCACAAGATTCATTTTTAGACACAAATACAAGGGTTTAGGCAAAAAAGATGAGGCTTAATCTTCAATGTTCGACGCATTCATTGTGATTGATGAGGTTTTTCATACAAGTTCAATGGTGAAGGTATGACGAAATTTGAAGTATTCGAAGAGGATGTCCTTAAAACAGTTTCCTCAATTGAATAAGAGAGCTTCCTATTCTTGGATTGCTCAAATAAAAAGAACACGAGTTTCCAATTTCGAGATAGAATGTTTTAAGTCTCACTCTTCTTTAGATTCTTAAACCTTAACAATTTTAAAGTATAAGCTTTTTCAAAACTTTCGCATCAAATATCAATGGCAGTTGCAAAATTTATTGAGTGGACATTTTACAAAGACCGCTCTATGTCAAGATTTTATATTAATTTACAATTTCTAATGTTGTACAATTTTCAAAACGTTTTAAACAGACAAACAGCAGATAAACTGTATTTTCGTTTAAAACTCTTTAAGTAGTAAAGAAATATTGAAGCTGATTTGAATCAATTTAAAGCAAAGAAAATTTTTAACGATTAAAACTTGACAAACAAAAAGAAAAGCAAAATAAATTCCTTACTAAAAACGCTCATTCAATTTGTGAAAAATTTATAGTAAAAAATTTAAGTTTTGCTACTATCTTAACTCTTCTTTAGCTTAAACATTTTATTTTTTAAATCATCTTCTTAGTTAAAAAGTTTTCTAATTCTTTCGAAACTTCGCAACATGTTTAACATACTTTTGAAGAATAAGCAAAGTATTAAAAGAAGAAAAAAATCAACTTTAAAATGTTTTTACTATTTTATTTTTATTGAAACAAATCAATAGATGTATAGGAAAAAGAATCTAAAGATAACTTTAGAAAAAATCTATGTCAACAGTTAATTAATTTAAGGTGAAAAGATGAATAAGTAAAGAAAACTCATTTAAAATTCTTTTGAACAAAGAAAAAAATTCACTTGAGTGCGATAATAATAAATGTTAATACCTACAAACACTCACTTGATCTAACACATATTTCTTTCATTCATGAATCTTTTTTATTGGTTTTGATTAAACAATTATAAAATTTACTTTTGTTTGAATCTTATTACTCTACTTTTACAGTCCTTTAAATGCTTAATCAAATAAAAAATGTGCAAATATTTCAAATGATTAATTTTCAAAATATGTTCAAACAATAATTACATTTGATAGTTTTCTCAGCGCAAGTTGGCACACTTCATAATTTTCAATTAACATATTGCGGATTTAATTAACCGATTTAGTAAACCCTGAAAAAAAATTTGAATGCTATTAGTGTACTTGCACTTATTCTATCCATTGATAAAATCTCTTATCCTTGTAGGTATACATTGAATAATTGCGCAGGTTCTTACAGTTTTTGCCCATCTAATGGTTTCTTATGTCTAGTCTGATTTATTTTAACTAAGTAATTTGGCTTACTGGTTTGATTTATAGCTATAAAAAGTTGTTCTCATTAGCTTTTTCAAATATTGTAATTGGCAGTTTACTGAATGATTTAGTATTCATACTACTAATTCAAACTTCTTTGTTTGTAAAGAATATAAATTTACGCAAAGTCTATTGTTTTAGTGTGTATTCCAAATTTTTGACCATTTTTGCTCTTTGCTTATCTAAAATTTGATTATGTTTATTCACATCTTAACTAAATCTTCTGATAAAAGTTTATTTTAAGTTTAAGGGGTACACGGACACAATCATAATCTGAATTAGCATAAGCTAGTTGATATAAAGAAATTAAAATTGATATCGAAATTATACAAATATTATCTTCCTTTTGCAATATTAAAAATATTGAGCCAGTTATCTTTCCTTTTTTGAATTAAAGAAATAACTGAATATTACTGATGAGACAAATGAGTCAAAATAGTAAAATACCAAAGAAAGAGAGTTTAAGTGAAAAATTAACTTGTGATTTAATATAATGAGGAAATGATTATTAGACAATCAAAATGGAAAATCAAAGAGCAAAATAATGATCAGGGCTACAAATTTATCTACAAAAGATTATTAAAAATCTAAATGCGATTATATTAAAAATTCTAAAAATTAGATGCTTATTATGCGATAAAAATTTTGAAGTACAAAGAAAATTTGTTCAAGAAGATAAATATGTTTAGCCTCACAAAGAATTAAAATAAAGTTTTTAATAAACTTTTAATTAAAACTCAATGTTCACTTTTAAATTTTGAAAAGTTTTTCAATCCTTACTTTAGATATTCGTAAGCGGTTATTTAAATAAACTAAAGAGGTTGAGATAGTCGAAATATAATTTGAGTAAAAGCTGCTTTTTTAAAGAAAAATCTTAATTTAATTCATGGCACAAATTGAAAAAAGAAATCGAGAACTCCTTTTTAGAGATTCTTGTAAAAAAATCTTTCTCAGGACTTAGTTATATGCAAATTTACAACTTTGCTTAAGATGCATTTTAACAACAATGAATTGCAAATTGTTTGTTGAAATTTCTTGGACCCAGTTAATATAGACCCAGTAGAGATCAAAGTAAAAAAACTTGAAGATATAGACGAAAACAACTTTTCTTTTCTAGACTTTCAAGATCATTATTGTAATTTAAATTAAAGTATTTAAGATCTTTTTCTTTTATATTTGATTAGTACAAATAAGTCCATTCACATGTTAAGTACTGCATATTCAAGGAACAATTTTATTGATTGCTTCCATGAAGATATTAGTGAAAGATAATTCAATCCACATGAATTTCATGTTGCATAGGATGTTTATTGAAAAAAATATAATTTTTAAATTTTAATTACTTAAACTTTTCATCCTTTTTCTGTATAAAGTTGTTCGAAACTCGAAGAGAATATTTAAATTAATTGAAATAATAACATTAAAACAAATTGAGATTTCTAAATTACTCTAGTGAGTACAAATGCAGTTTATTTGGACAATTAAAGGTTCAAAAACTGTATTTATAAACTTACTTCTGATTAATTATTTTAAATCGAATATTATTTAATTTTCAACTTAAGTCATTCCTGAAATAAGAGACTATTTATCATTTATCATACTTTTTAAATTGTCAGCAACTGCACTAGTGGTTTTTTCAAAAGAGGTCAGAGTTCAGATAAATTTTAATATGTAATTTTGAATTTTTTGTGATTCTTTTTAAAATTTAAAAATTGTTACCAATTTTGCACTAATTTCATTTCTGAAATCTATTGCAAATCATTTACCTCGAAAAAAGGCCAACGTTAATAATAAAGTGTCTGAAGCGCAAAAAATTGAACACATTTGTTGCTGAGCAAAATTTCGATTAAATTTATTAAATAAATATTATTAAATGTCAGAATTCATGAGAAATACACTCGAAAAAGTTTCTCGAAAGTGAATAAATGTTTTGATCAAACATTTAAATGCGTTTCTACAGAAATTTAATCTTTTGCATCAAACGAATTCCAATTCTTTTAACTCCAAGTATAACTTTTGCTTTGCTTTTAAACATTTTAAAGAATAATTCGACTTACACATATGGCCACATTCATGTAAGATCAAAATTCAAATTTTAAGTGGAAAAATTAGCGAAGTAGTGAGATCACAGCTGTGATATAAAATAAACTGCTTTTAGTATAATAAAATAAATTAAAGTTTAGCATTTAGTTTTGAAACATAATATTTATGCGTTAAACACTTGAAGCAGCTTTAAAGCAGCTTTGCTTTACAAAGTAAAATATTTCAATAATTACAATACATTCATTTGTCATTATTTTTTCATTTTATCTTTGATTTTCAATTTGAACATTTTTTAATTGAACATTTAGAAACTCACATGCTTACGAATTTAATAAAACTAATTATATGCTTGTAGCTTCTATTTGAAAAATTAAATTTTAATAAAAAATCAGAAACAATCAAATGAAAGTTTATTAAAAGATAATGAAAATATTTTATTGAAAAGAATTTTATTTTATTACATAAAGGCTTAACATGCATAAAAATAACTTTAATTTCAACTTCAATATAATGTTTTTTCAACTTATTTTTTAATAATCAGCAATCAATTATGCACGGAATGTAAGTAAATTTTTACTTAAATGAAATTCTGTTTGGTAGACGAAAATATCAAACGAATTCTCTTTTAACTTGAATACTTTCAAAACATTTTTCATAATTCTATGAAATTTTGTTGAAAACAAATATGGAAATTCCTCAAATATCCCTGCTCAAAACTGCTTTTATCATAAATTTTTAGCTTAGAAGATTTGTACACTCGTGTCCAATAAAATCTTTCATTTTACTTAAAACATGCTTTGCCACAAAGCAAATAATTGAAAGATTTTTCTGGACATGAGTGTACTTTATTTTCATAATCCGATTGTTTCGCTATTTCGTTTAAATGTTGAATATACGTATTAATGAAATAAATTGTTGGACAGTTACCAAGAATAAGTTAAAACGAGAAATTAGCTAAAGAGACTAATTCAAATTACTTCAAAATATTTTGATTAACAACTTCCCCTTCTAACTTTGCGAAGCACGCATTAATTACTGCAAAGCATCCGCAATGCACCAATACCTAAATTTCATGAGACTTACGACAAAAAAAAACTTGTGTTGCATGTTAAAATTATTATTCAAAAGTTTTTCAAAAAGATTTTTATGAAAAACTTTCAAATGATAATAAAATTATTGTTAATTGAAGAACATAAACGAAATCTAATTTAAACTTATTTTGAATGAATGTAGCGTTTTTGCCAATCATCATAACTCACGCGGTTACCTTTTTCGTTGGAATCGCTGGCAATTGTGTTGTGATAGCCACCTGGACAGGAAGAGGAAAGTTAAGATCGCCAACAGCCACTTTTTTAGTCAGCCTAGCCGCCGCTGATTTACTCTTATTGCTCGTGTATATTCCTTTGGAAACTTTGGAATATTTTGTGATTACTTGGGATCGTGGAGGTTCGATTTGCAAATTAAGTTGCTACGTTGAAATGTTGTCAGGAGTTGCTTCTGTACTAAATTTGGTCGCAGTCAGCATTGAAAGGTAAGCTTTTTAAGCTTTATCAATTTTATCATATTTCTAATATTTTATGGAATTCGGTTTCAAAATTTAATACCTCTAGCAAATAAATGCAAATGCTTCTTTCTTATAAAAAGACAAGATAAAGTTATTTCATTTGCTCATATTTTATTCGCTATATCAACTATGTTTAATAAGATGTTATTTCAAATTTATTTTTGCTCAATATCAAATATTTGCGATCAAGATAGAGTTTAACGGCCGTAACTCTATAACTACATTTAATTATCATAGCTGACTTAATTTTTTTTCAAGAATGATCAACGTTGCTAGGTTTTTGTGTGAATGAAAAAATCAAATTCGCAAAAGTAAATGAAGTAGCAATGTGTAAGCTTGTTTAAGACATGCCATGATTCAATGCTCTTGATTCTTTTATTTCGCAAAATTGTGAAGTCTTGAAGTGCAATTTCAATAAAATTTCATTTCAAATGAGATTTAAAAACCCAAAAAACGAAAAGAGAAAATATTTTTCGGTACAAAAATCACTCTGAAAGTTATAAAGGTTCTCAACGTTAAAATAAGTAAATGTAGTCGATTTTACTTTGAAAGTTAAAAAAGTTTTAAGATTAAATAGTTGAATTAGTTTGCAAATCAAAAATTAAATTAAAATTTTTACATTCTACTTCTTTTTACTATGTTAAAAATTTGAATCTATTACTTAGATTCTAATAATGAAACAACAAACGAACAAAATTTATCGATTTCTATATGTAAGATCACATTTAGAAGCTTAAACGTGAATTTGTAGGCGGAACTTTCGACTCATGATATAAAATCGATCTTTATTTGTTAAATTTTCCAATTGAAAGCAAAACTCATTAATAAACTTTCATTTTATTTTCAGCTTTTATTGTATTTTATTTCTACACAAAGCACGTGAATCAATATGAAAAATCAATTTTTGTTTTTTAATATTAACCTCTCAAATGTAAGAAGTTATAATCAGAATGTAATCAAGAGAAAATTATGCAATAATTAAGAGGATAAATGCAAAAAATAAAAAATATTTCATTAATATTTTTTAGTTTAAAAAATTTAATTAATGACTCATTAATTTGTTTTTTTAACAAAGATTTTTTGAGCTTCTCTAAAAAGTCTTCGTTTTTTTATTTAAATTCTCTATTGCATCAATTTGTCGGTTAAATGAAAGTGCTTTAGTCTCAAGCTCATACACAATTAATGGAAGAAAGCTGAATTCCTTTATTTCAATAAACTCTTTCTCTTTATTTACCACTATAAACAGTTTTTAAATTTCTCATCTTTTACCTGAGAGACTAGAATATTTGCAGATTCAAATGCTTCTTCACTGTCGTTTCTAATAATGAAGCTGATTTTTCGTACATATTTTGCAAATGAGGCAGCCAAATGCATTTTAATCGATAGCTTTATAATTTTTTACCATTTTTCTCTTTTTGTAAATTCAAAAGCATTTTATTCTTTAGATTTAAAAAAATAACAGTTTTCAATCAATTTTAAAAAACTTTTTCGAAAAATCATATGATTTCGGATGCGCCGAAAAATTGGCCGAGAGCCGTGAAATTTCGATCATTTCGGCGAATAAATATTGTCCGATTTAAAAAAATTAGCGTCAAATTTCTAGATTTATAAATCTCGACAAGACTCTTATGTTAACTCAAATTTCGGTGACGCCGAAAAAATTAATCTTTATTAATGAGATTGAAACTTCTCTCGCAAAAGCTTTGCACTTAAACTGGAAAACATTTTTTGCTTAGAGTACATTATCCATAATTTCAGAATTTTCTAATATGATGAAAAAATAGTGTTTTTTTACCTATAAAATTTTGTTTCCTCTTCTTTTGTTTCCTTACTCGGTCATATTTTTATAAAATTCTATCAATTTCATACTAAAATTTCAAAATTTTGTCTGCACGACACTTGCCGATTATGAACCAATTATTTTAAGCAAATAAAAACACTTGAAGATTTATTTGACAGCATCATGTGAACTTATCTGGGTAAAAAATTAATTCTTGCGAGTACTTTTATGAAAGAAATTCAATTAGTGATTGCGTTTCGAGACGCAGATTTGTTGTCATCGAAAGCAACAAATTCTTTATTTTTCATTTTTCATTTCCACAATGATATAACCACATCATAAACGAATCTTCATCAACATAAGCAAACTTTTTATGAATTGGTGCACCCGAGATTTTCTTTCTTTTCTTTTCTTAATTTAAGAGATGTGAAAATAATCCGCCTTAAATTAAAAAAAAATGCTCATGAAAATGATCATAAAATTCTAACGAATTTGTACCAAAATAAAGCAAAAGATGTGTTTAGATGTTTTAGTAGAAGCTTTGTTTTTAAAAGCATGAAAGCGGCAAAAATTCATTGATAAGTGAAATTTTTTCGAAAAGCCTTATTTTTGACTAGTTTGGAGATTAGAGCTGATATTTTTATTTAGTCATTTAAATATAAAGTTCTCCAATAAGAGGATTACGCATTAGAAAAAACAAATTTTAGCGATTATTTAAGCGAATGTTAGAATTTTTTCATGCGAAAAAACTTTGTCATGGTAGTTTAGACAAGAATATATTTAAATTGCAAAAAAGGAAGTAATTAGTCCCAAGAGTTTTACTTTTGCAATTGTTGATTTTTGAAAAAGTCAAATTTTTTACTCTATTTCAAAAGGATTATTTTAAAAATGATTCTCATAGGTTTTTGGTTATCGTTTACCCGATAAAGGCAAGAAGATTTTGTACCATAAGCACGAGTCGTAAAGGATTGGTGATCGTTTGGGCTTCGTCCATACTATTAGCGTTGCCAGTCTTATTTACAAAGGTTTGTAATCATATTGTGATTGTGGTGTCTCATTTTTCTTTTCATTGACAAACAAACAATTTTTGTTTTTTAATTTTCATTTTTTGTCTCTTTGTATCGAATCTATTCGTTTCTCTTCAGATTCATTGTCATTTGAAAGCAAGCCAAACGCCATTATTTCATTGAATGTCACAAAGTTATGTCAGTTTTTAAAGCGTACATATTTCTCTTTCTTCATAAGAAAACTTTGTTTTTGGCAGTCAATATTGATTAATCACTAAGAAGAATCATATATATTGAATCAGTTAGTCTTTGAAAAACACTCGAGGCATATGATTTGAGTTTTTACTTTGTTCATTTTCACAAACAATAAACTTTATCGAGAGCTCGAATTTATCTTAAAAATCTTTGGAAATAGGATCGCCGTCTCGTGCGAGCATCGATTTTTCGTTAAAATTAACAACAAGTATTTGAGATAGGTGTATAGGCGGAGATAATTTTAGGAGTGTTGTTATTTTTAAAAATTAATAAAACCTCATACATTTTACAAACAAGAGTAGTGTTCAATGATACCTATTTGAAACGCGGCGTTAGAGCAGTTCTGTAATTAAAAACAAAAATAATTAAAAACCATCAAATGGAAAAATTAACTTCGCATAAATTCTCATGTAATGAAACTATTCAAATTCTTAAAATATTTTATCCCTCAGGTTCTATTTGATGATGAATAGAATTGATTTATAATCGAAATGATAAACTGGAATGACAAATATTTTGTTGTACATGCCTTTTCTTGATAAATTTAGTTTTACCCTGGACTTTTTCGTTTTTGTCGGCAAAACACCACAGTTACGAATTTTAATTTAATTATTTATATGTGAACTAAATTTCTTAAAATAAAATTTGATTAAGGCAGTTTTAAATCGCTTTTAATCTTTAAATCAGATTTTGATCGTTACATTTAAAAGAAAGTATTTTATTTTAGACATTGTGCTACCGATTCAAGTGACAGCAAGCATTAACATTTGAAGTTTACGGTCGCTGATTCGGAAAATTACATAAAACTTTTTCTATAGAAAAAAAATTCATAGAATTGTCGTCAATTCCAAATAACTTTATCTAACTCCTTCACTTGCTAGGATTTTGAAAATCATTCTTTGAGAACATCTCTATAAATTCTAGTGATTTAATGTGAAGTAAATATTTTGACAAATCTGCTGAACAATAAATGTTACAACCATGAAATCAACAGTTAATAATCAGTTTTGCGTTTTATTCTTAATGAAATATTTTAAACGTATTCTGCGTTTTAGTACATTTTCATTTACTCGAGTCGCTGATTTGACTGATAATCTTCTGTCCTAATATTCATCTTATCCTTTCTTAAACTTACTAGAATTTAATTGAAAGACATTTATTTTCAGCACATATACCCGATAACTTATTACAACAACACAACCTCTTTGACGGCATTTTACTGCTGGGATGCTAATGATGATTGGGCGTTTATGATCTCCATATATCAGTTGCTGGTTATGTTTGTATTTCCAGCTTTGTTGATGGTTCTCTGCTACTTCTGTGTAATCCAAGAACTTTGGATTAGTACAAAAGCGATGCAGTCGATGACATCAAGATCTCAGTGTATGAGCAGCGAATTGAGAGCGCACCGAGGAGGTGAAAGTTACGTTGTTAAGTGGCCCTCGGGTAAACATGAGAAAGCAATCACTCAACCGGAATTTAAAGAACATTCACACGGATACGAAGTTCGGCGGGCGAGAAAACAAGTAAGTTTGCAGTTTATTGTTAACTTTTTTTTCTAATCAATTGAAAATTGATTAAAAAAATATTAAGAAAATCTAAGAACCTTTGACTTCATGGTATATGGTTCGACATTTTTACTTGAGAATTTTTTCGTTCACGCACATTTTTAAAGCGATTTTTAGAGGCAAAGATTATTTTCGTTCTTTTGTACCTTCTCTTTAAGCTGTTTGTCGCTTTTAAGGTTCAGCGAATATTTCAAACTTTTTCAGCGTTAAATTTAATTTTCTCCTCTTTTTAAAATGCTTTAAAAGCTCGTTTAGTCAAGTAATGAAAATAAAGTTGACTTCGAGGCGTTTCTTTTATCTATTTTTTGCTCAGGAAAAAAAAATTGAAATTTCGACTTCATTAGAAAATGCATTTCTCACATTTGTATTTTAAAGGCGACAAAATTTCTAATGTTTGTGCTCATTTAATTTGAAATTCATTAAAACTCTCATAATTATCGAGCAACTAACGAATTTTATTGATTTTCTCGCTTCTCATTAACCATTTTGTTTTCTTCGCACTTTTTGCACTTAATTAAACATGCAAAATACCTTCAAATGCATTGTAAAAGCAGTTGTTCACCGTATTTTGAAAATGACGGATTACGCTTATTTTCACAAATAATAATCTGTATCGAAAATAAGTCTATACGTATTTCACAATTTTCCTCTCAAAGCTCGGCTTATCGCGGGAGGAATAAAGATAAAAATTTTTCACAAAATTTTGCCTATGCAAAACTTTATGTAATTTCGAAGTTTTTATTTTCATTGTTTTTGTGTGGTAGTTATTTGTTTCACTTTGGGTAGAATGACTATATTAAACGCTTTTGTAGAAAGTTTTCTTCCTTTTTAAAAATGAGAGGGGCTCAAATTTAATCAAGAATGCAGATATGTCTCCGATAGGCTTAATGTTTTTTGGTAAAACAATTTCTGCTCGCGCGATAATCCGGACTTTGAGCGAAAAATTGTGAAATGCGTAGACTAGACTTATTTTGGATACAGATTATTATTTGTGAAAATGAGTGTAATCCGTCATCTTTAAAATACGTTGAACAAGTCCTTTTTCTTGATTTTGCTACATACTTTCTTCTCGCTTTAAAATTAAGTTTCTTACGACTTTCTTTCTGATTAGTAATCTTCACTAATAAATTAGTGCATTATTAGAAAAGTTAATGACGGCCAATTCAATCTAACTTCGAAATTCGAAAATTAAGCGATTGACACTAAATTTAATTTGATCAGATTTTTGTTCAAATCGCTGAAATTTCTTGATTTTTTTCCTATTTCGTCCACTCAGCCAAAATGCGCATCATTATTTTAAATATACTCATTTACGCTCTTAGAAACGCATTTTATATTTATGAAAGTTCAATTTTCAGTTATAATAATATACAGATTCAAAAATAATTTGCTTTTAAAGTTCTCAACATTTCTTAAATTTTCAAAATATAAAAGTTTCAATGGTTTTTTAAAACTAAAGATGAGAGGAATGCGAAAAATTAAAGGATTTTAAAAAATAACATCTTTTTCTGAAAAAAATACAAAAACTATGACATGGCGAGCATTTGATTCGATAAAGTTTTTAAGTAGTTAAGAAAAATTCATATTGAATTGATAATATTAATTGAAATCTAATATGACATTATTCGTGTTAATAATAGCCTCCAAAAGCCAGTTTTATGTCTAGACATAAATTGAAATAATTGAAATTATGAAATAAAATAGGAATTCTAATAATATGCATTCATTAAAAATTATTTAGAATGAGTATATAACCTGCAAAGAAAAATAAAAAAAATAAGATTAAAATTCGCGAAAAAACAAAAGGTGTTAGTAAGAGAAAATTTAATAATTTTTTTTTTTTGCAAAAATTAATTTAAATTCCATTAACTTTATTACTTTTTATTGCATTATGACATGTAATCGACATTGTTTTTTGCAAGAGAACATAGATTAAATTAAAATTATGACGAAGAATTTCAATCGAAAACGAGCATATATTTCGGGCCTAAATTCAGCCGAAGAATGCGCTTTTTACCCCCAAAAATTTCAAAAATCGGCAAGCACACTTAGAATTTTGTTATCGCTGAAAGTAAATAATCAATTTTATGTTAGAAACTCTTTTATTTATATTTAAAGACTTGATGAGCGTTAAATACCGCAGATTTCTTTTTGTTTATACGAACTTCTTTTTGCTAATCGAACTACATAATAAATGAGTAGCTAATGATTATTTGACTTCTCAAATAATAGATAAAAAGTTATTTCGATTACTTCTCATGTAATGCTAACAATTTGTAAGCACTTTTAATGATTAGGTTAGCAATTGGCTAGTAAACACTTTTAGTGAAATTGGTTTGATTTCAATTGAATTGCTTATTAACAAGATGACGGAATTACGAGAAGCTGTTCTCAGATTTTAATCAACAAATACTAACGAGGAAATTTTCCGAGTGTCTTCAAATTTGAAGAAACTTTTCAGATTGAAAAGAAAAACAAGCTTTTTGATAAAATTGTATGTATTAACTTTATTTTAAGGCAAAGTTACCCGTATTTTACAATTTTGAAAATTTAAAACAAAAAATCAAATTGACAAAGTCAAATGTTAGACATCGAAACTTTAAATTGTTTTCTGCAGAATTCAGTCCTATAGTAAATGCATCTCTGAGTTCCTCTTCTTGTTAGCATCTCTTGTTTCATTTTTCCCATAATTTTTTACAGAGATTGTTAGCCTTACTTGAGAAGGAGTCTAACTTCGTTCGAATAAGTACTGATGCCTTTTTAACTATGTGATCTAAACGATTCACTTCTGATTGTTTTAATAAATGAAAGAAGACACAACAACAATAGATAAGATGGCTTTCAATAGTGGCATGATAAAACATTTTCAATAATAATTTGTAGCAAGTTATCCTTTTAAGCATTTTTAATTGGTATAAGCCAACTCTGACTTTTTAAAGTATTTTTTCTACTTGAGTCGACCAATTCAAATTGCTTGTTAAATGAATTCCGAGTAACTTAACATCTTGAACTTCT
>NCKU01003811.1:0-13936 GCA_003675995.1 Dinothrombium tinctorium | reverse complement strand
TTTTTTTAACATAATAAAGTTTGAATTCGTTAGATTTAATCGCTTTGAATATTATTTGAAGTTGTTCTGTAACGCATTCATAATTTCTTTGCATATCCCATGAAAATAATTAAAAGCTACTCTATTTTATCTTCTTTTAAAATAATATTCAAAAATTTAACAAAAATTAAGCTTCAAAATTATTCGCTTGAGCATAAATAGGTAAAGTAAAAAAATCTTTCAAAAATTGAAATTAATTCTCAAAAACTGAAATTAATCGATTCATTGACTTGATTAAATGCGGTTAAACTCAAGTCAAAAGTGAAAAATTAACTTTATTTTCTTTTGTTTGACTAAAATATATCTCAAAAGAGCATGAAATTCTTGCTAATTGCTTTTTAATTGTTTTAACATCAATTCGATTGTTATTTTGCTTAATATTAAATCTACATCCAATTTAGAATCATCATTTCAATTTAGAATTTTCACTTTTATATGAAAAAGTGAATATTCTTATATTAACTCTATTGACTATTTAAAATTTAGTCACAATTAGAGAATCTTGAT
This sequence comes from Dinothrombium tinctorium, assembly GCA_003675995.1. NCBI lineage: Eukaryota > Metazoa > Arthropoda > Arachnida > Trombidiformes > Trombidiidae > Dinothrombium > Dinothrombium tinctorium. The sequence continues at coordinate 13,390 of NCKU01003811.1, read as the reverse complement.
AATGTTTATAAGTCACTTTTATAAATACCTTAGAAAAACTTTAGAGCGCGACTTGACATTTTTATATAAATACTTGGAAACTTCGCTTAATTTTTGAATAAAATTCAATTCAAATATTAAAATCTTATTCTCTTTATAACTTAAATCATTGTGGCCAATTTTACAGCATCATTACGAGAAATATAATTAAGCAAAAATAATTTACTAAGCAAAGTTAAAGTTTTATTTTGCAAAACTATACAAATTATTCTCACAAGGGACTTTTTAGGACGCTTTTACAAAATAAAGAATATTATTTGGCTGTTCGAAAGCAATTTTTGCGATTATTTTCTGCTGATAAAATAAAAATTTATATGAAATAAGTTGTAGTTGAATATTTTTATTTTTAAAAATAAGTTTGAAAAAACGTGTTCAAGCAATTTGTGTTGAACTTTGTTTTTCACTTTATTTCACAAGTTCAATGCAATTCTTCAATTGTTAAAAATTCTGCATCATCATCATTCAATAACAATTAGTAGTCATCTAGTTGAATCGCTTTTGTTGTAAACTCTTTAAAAACTGCAACTCTCTTCTTTCTAGATATTCATTGCTTTCAATTCATCGTGTGCTTTTCAATTAAGCTCACTTTTCGATTACCAAAACATTTTAAATTCAATATTAAAGCAAGCAAAACAGTTTATAAACAATCGTTTTTAATCAATATTTTAAACATACAAATTAATGGACTCTATTAAAGCTTACTTAGTACAGCTAAAATCCAGAGCTTGGCGGAAATTTTGCCACGGTTTCTCCCAGATAACGAATGTACAAGTTTCCGAAGGACCATCAGAAAATTCACAATCCTCGAGGATCACGTTTGGTTGATCCTTTCTGCACTTAGTAGGACCCATTTCGAGCGTAAGTTTGTATTTCATTCCAGCCACTACTTGTTGCTGAGCGTCAATCACTCGCAATGGTTTGCGGTGATACAGATAATCTTTATTTGCATTAAAATGTTGAGTTGCGAAACCAGTCAAGTCGGCGATTTTATTTTCATCGGTCAGTGGTGACCAGCCACCGACCATTGAAGCGAATGATGACGCCAATAGAATGGTGAAAAACACACAAGTTGCTAAAAGTTTCATTTTAGCGATTTTGCGAAAATAAGATTTGTTTAAGAAATTTTAATCGTTTTTATATGTTTTGGAACAGAAGTGAAACGACTAATGCGCAATTTGAAACGAACGAGTTAATATTAAATTATGTTTATGCAAAACAATGGAAAAATACAACGAGGGGCGTTTTCTCATTGTTTCCATTGTTTCAGTGAGTGAGTGAACTTTTGATTTAAATTTTAAACATTTTTATCTTCTGTTTAAAAAAGATTATGCCTTGTTATTCGTGTTTTAACCAAGATAATGAAAATAAGACAAATTTGAATAACTTTTGTCTAGAACATGAGAAAACTCGACCAAAATTTGTGGTATGTGGAAAATAAAATTCAACTTTTGTTAGTGAAAATAAATCTCTTTGTAAAAATTTTCTTAATGTGGACATTTTTTCGGGTGCAAAAAATAAAATTAGTTAAATATACTTTCCAATAGAATTTTTAAAGTTTGTTTAAAAAAAAACATCATTATTCAGTCAACATCATTTTCATTTTGCGTAATTTTTTTAAAATTAGATAAGGTCATATCTAATTTTTCTCATGGATTTAAATTTCTTATTATTTTTACTGATTATTGATCAAATTTAAGTTTTAATAATAAACGAATACTTTTATTTTAGGAAAATTATGCAAAGAACAAACTAAAATAAATTCAAATAAATTGTAGTAAATTGAAAAATTTTTATCATCATAAAATAAAACTTTATTTAGTTCAGAAATAATTTTTCCAAAACTTAAAATGATTTTGTGATGAATAAATCATAAGTAAAAATCAAAAATTTATCAGAAAAAATTGGCTTATATTTTATAAAAATATTAACTGCAAAAATGAATTTTAAGTTCCTCATGAAAACACCAATTGCGAGTATTAATAATCGGTTAGTTTAAATGAATTAAATAAAACGTATGTTTAATCAAAGTTGTAAATTTTTTGTATTCTTATTTTTAGGCATTTTGATTAATTTTATTTAAACTTATGTCAAAAAGTATTTCGTAATAATTTTGACCTGAAAAACTTGCCTGAAAATAGGAATTTTTAACCCAATTTTTATATTTTAAAGAATAAATTAATTTAATTAATTGCTTATCAGTTTTGATCCAATCAATATAAAGTTTACATCACACAAGTTTTGATAGACTCTCAGCAATCATCACGTGCGTTTTACATAAGTGAACCGAAAAATTTTTAATCATTTTTTTCAAATTTTGAATAAAATCATAAATGATTCTGTTCTCAAAAATGTTATCACATTTTCGTCATTACTTTTCCTAAAAAAATACAAAGTGGGAAATTATTGTTTTTTATAAAAGAGGAATAATGATAAAAGTGTAAAGTACAAATCAATTTTTAAAAACAATCGAAACGATGCGAAAATCCGCAGTGGTGGTTATAAATTGACGCACACAAAACTCACTGATTTTACAATCTATTCGAATTAATTTGTTTTATTCCAGCTTTGAAACATATAAAAAGATCGACTTAAAAAACCGCAATTCAGTTTTGATTTCGTTTTCAGTAAAAAAAAAAAGAGTGTTTCAGTCAAAAATGAAACATTTAGCAACTTGTTTTCTTTTCACCGCTCTCCTTGCTTCATCATTCGCTGGTTTGATTGGCGGCTGGTCTCCACTAACCGATGAAAATAAGATCACCGAATTAGTTGGTTTGGCAACTGATCATTTGAATAGAATCGAAAGTTCTGTGTTTTACCGAAAGCCATTGCTAGTAGTCGACGCACAGCAACAAGTGGTGGCTGGAATGAATTACAAAATCACACTGGAGATGGGCACTACTAATTGTAGAAAGAATTATCCGAACGTAGAGCTCGAGGATTGTGAATTATCAGACGCTCCAGTGGTAACTTGTACATTCGTTATCTGGGAGAAACCGTGGGAGAATTTTTTCCAAGTTATCAATGCTCAATGTACTCATTAATCTAGTTTGTAGCTCTCTAATAATTTATAGATTTTAATTTTTAAAATGCTTTGTTTGTAAAATGTTTTTTATATTTTTCTTACAAAAATGTTATCTTTTAAAATAAAAAAGATCTCTTGCAAAAAAAGCTTGGCCTTAAATTCCTATCAATCAGTTAAATTCATATCAAAATACAAATTCAAAACATTTAAACTGGTTTAAATTGATTTAAATTAAAATTTTCAGTAGCAATCTATTAACAGTTTAAGAAAAGTTTCATTTTTTCAAAAATATAAATTCGTTTAGAATGTACATTACAATTGTAAATTTTTATTTTTTTCGATTAAGTGTGCATTTTTTATGAACAATTTTATTTACTTTGTGATTTATGTGAATGAAAAAATTTGCAAAAGCTTATTTATAAAGAGTATTTCTAATCTGATAATAGATAACCAAAGTTAATCTTATCCTTACTGATGCTTTACAAAATTCCAAATCTTCTCTTTCAAATCAAATCAATTCTTTGTTTACAAAATTTCAAAATTTTATTTTTATCTCTCAATGGGGCGAAAATTAAAATTATTATTTCTCTAAGTCTTCCTTAATTTTATTGAAAAATGATCCAAATCTTTTCAAAAATTTACAAATGATAAAATCCTTTCTCATTTTTATCCCTTACTTCTAAACCCTGTAACCAAATTTGTAAACAAAATACAAAACTTGTAACTTCACTCACTCTTGACTAAGTATTTCATATTGTTTTTAATTCTTTTTTGAAACATTGCCTTGAATAAAATTTTGAATAATTCAATCAAATAGTAATAAATAGGGCTGATAAAATAGGTGATCACCTATTTTTAAGTTAACATTGTATTCATGTTCTACATTGAATAAGAAATAAAATGATACCAAAATTTTGCGATTCTGAAGATGTTGATGTCACCTAAAATCACCTATTTAGTTTACAAATCACCTAATTCACATAAATCACCTAAAAGCACCTAAATCAAACAACTTCACCTATTTTTAATATTTCAAAAGCTAATAAAATTATCAATTTAGGAAAGTAATTCATTTTACAGTAATAAATATAAATACATTATCACAAAAAACATGATTATTTAGAGAGAAAAAGTGTTCTCTTATTAAAATGTAGTGTAAATGTAGCATAAAGTGGAAGCAAAAATTAAGTTTTTTTCTTTTAAAATGCCAAAATTTAAAGTCATTTCGTCAAAACTACGTAAAATAGGAAAGAAATATCCTGACTTTACCACTGATGAAGAAACTCGCAAATATTGTGCAATTATAATTCCATGGGATTCAAGACATGGTTCATCTAAGGTAAAACAACAATAATAATTAATTAATTATTATTAATAATAATTCGATAATTCTGTTAGAAAGGTTTAAGTACATTAAGAATTTTAATAAAATTTGAATTTTTGATCACCTATTTTGTCACCTATTTCATAGATTATCACCTATTTTGCTAATTTTTTATCACCTAAAAATCACCTATTTTAAGAGTAAAAAATCAACTATTTGACCAGCCCTAGTAATAAACACAAAATAATAGAAATGTTGTCAAGTCGCTTTTAATACGAGGCTTAAATTTTTTCATAAGATAGAAAATTGTTCAGTAAAAAATTGAAGCTAAGAAGAGTCGCTTTAAAAATTAACTTACTCCCAAAAATAAATTGATTTTATTTATTTATTTTAAAAAGAAAATCAGCGAACAAATGAAATTACACGATGAAATTATAAATGACAAAAATTAACTGCTTAACTACGAAGTGCGATTATTTATTAATGGTATATTGAGTAGTGATAAAATTAAAATAAGGATTTTATCCGAATTTGTAGTTTCTTGTTGACTACTGTTATTCTGTTGTGCTTTAATCTCTTTCCTCTTGTTTATTTTATCTTCGAAAAAATGCACTTTACAAGATGATGGCAATTTATAGCCCGATGTTTGTATAATGAAAGTGGCGTATTTATAAATTTTTTGAAAAACAGTTGGACTTCGTTCGCAATCAGTTCCTGACCAGGTGACTCCAAGCTGAATCCAATTATCATTTATATAGCATTGTAATGGACCACCAGAGTCTCCTGGACAGGCACCTCCGAAGCTTTCGTACGATTCAGGATCAAGATTGTGCTTTGAAATCATACAAAATTGTTTTTGTGTTACTTCTTCTTTACTTTCTTCAATTGAGTAAAAAATGTGATGTATTCTGGCGCATTCATCATGATCATATGGTTTCATTTCCAGCTGTTGAAGAATAACAGGTAATGGCGAACTTCCATGTCCTAATCGACCGAAACCAGTCGCAACGCATCGAGTTTCGTTATTTAAATCTTTTTCGATTCCAATCAAATCTAAACAGGCTGGTTTTAAGTGTGATTCGTTGCCCGAGAAGTTAACAGGTTTGTCCATTTTGATCAAAGCGATATCATTCGAATGATTTTGCATTTCGTACTCTGGATTCCTGACAATCTACTTGAAACAAAGTGAAATGAGACGCTGAATTCAAAGGACGTAAGTTAAATCTAATTTTTTACATATACGAAAATATATTGCAAAAGAACTTCGTTTTTATGGGTCAAATTTTATCACAGTTGTTCAACCAAACGAATAGATAATAAAAAAGTGGAACTACAAATTTTACAAAATTCGTTCATAAAACGAGGGATTTATATAATTACTACAGAGATAGAAAAAGAGTTTCTAACAGTGTAAAACACACTTTGCCGCAAATCATAAAACGTCACTCACGAAATTGATTTTGACTCATTTTTACAAAAACGTGGTTTCAAAAGTGTTTTAATTTGATAATTTTTGTGTCATTGTCAAAGTGCTCAAATAAGGCAGAAGTTAAAATCATTTAATTCATGCGAAAATGTATGAAAAGTTAATTTTTGCTTAATGTGGTTTTTTTCAGTCGTGACTGTAAGGAAATGGCTTAAAAGTTGGCAAACAGAGCAAACAATGAAATATAAAATTTAATTTGATGAAAAACCCTACGTGCTGATAAAAAATTATTTTTATGTTCTTATAAAATTTGTTGTTTTTTTATTTAAAACATTTTTTTAATGATAAATCAAAAATTGCACTTCTTGAGTGACGTTTAATGATTTGCAGTAACGTACTACAGTTTCAAAATAAAATGTTTCGATTATCGAAAAGTAAGCTCAACTGCAAAGCAACTTTTACGAGACGCTCAATTTTTCGTGATGCTTTGCAGTTGAGCTTACTTTTCGATAATCGAAACATTTTATTTTGAAACGGTCGTACACTTTTCTCAGTAAGAAACTTTTTTCTTTCTCCGCTTTTACATAAAACAAATGTACAGCAACTGTACCTGAATGATATTTCTTCGAACTTCGGTTCCATCTTTTTTAATTCGATTGTATTCACCGAGAATCAATTTGTATCGCATCGGATCCCTTCCTTCGTTGGTTCGAACACAATGAGCAGCAGTGAGCACCCATTGTTCGTTTATAATAGTTCCACCGCATACTCTGTAGAATTCCTCACCTGTGAGTATTAACACTTGCGATGGCCAAGAGTTCTTTTCAGCTTGCGCGCCGTGCGAATATCGTTTATTTCGATGAATCGCTTTCACAGCCGTGAAAATCAATAAAAAAGCGAAATAAAGCGTTAATTTATTTACGCTCATGGTAATTAAGAGTGAACATCGAAACATTGAAAAGAGAAATGAAGTACTCGTTACTTAAAACTTTTTCTCTTCAAATTCATACAAACATTGATGACAGTTGCGATGAAGTGCAGGTATAAGTTCATTGCTTCGTTTGAATGTTTATTAAAAATAAAAGATTAAAAATATTTGCGTTTCGCAAAGGATTTTCCGATTTTCGAGAGCACTTCAACGCAGCGTGAAAGATAGGCTAAAACTGTTATATTAAAAATAAATTTTAACTTTACCGATCAACTTAAAATAACGCCTCTCAAGGCAAACATCTTCTTGCGATTTGGGTTTTAAAGCTTATTCTGTGAAAATCACTTTTTAAAGTGAAGCAAAAATATTTTATTTTCAAAAATTTAAATTTACTTCAAGGATTTTTTATATTATGACATAACCTTTTAACACGGTTTAAAAACCAAATTAATTTTCATAATGATCACTTTTAAAATGGGGAAGCTTAAATACAATGACTAGCTCATTCATAAGGCACTGACCATTTAGAGCATCGATGTTCTTCAAATTTTTCATAATTTCTTTTTATGTTAGAATTACGCTTATTCTTCACATTGAAGTAGCATTTTAAAGTAAAGTTTGCGTTATAGTCCATCTTTGAGATTAGAAATAAACAAAAGCATTTTTACTTTTGTGAAATAGCAACACAAGTTGATTATTTAAGATCGTTTCCCTTGTTAAAAAAGTAAATATCACGCTTGATATTTTTCAAAGCTATTATTTTAAATTCAAATTTATGCTCATTTTAATTTTCCAACAAGTGTTGAGATTATTAGTTTTGGGAAATTTTCTCTTTTTTTTCAAATCCGAATTTGCTCGTTGATTTAATTGCCTACAGGGAAAGTAGTTTTCGCCTGATTACGATTTCAATGAAATTTTGTTTACTGCTAGAATTATTTGTATTTATTATGAATTATCCGACTCATAAATATCCCCAGCTTTGTGCATGAGGTAAAAAAATTCGCGTGCAAACTTTAACATTAAGTCTATGGTAAATTTTTTCTATTGCGGGTCGAAATCTCAACAGAATTGTTTTAAATTATAAAAATCATTTTACATGAGAATTAGAATTTTTAAAAAATGAATTTTTTATTTTTTATCTAAAAAATAAAATTTAAGTTGAGAATAGATGGAAATATCTTCTTTGAAAATTTTTAAATTTTTAAAACAATTTTCATAGTGAGAAAAGAGCGTAAATTTCTCATGAATTGTAGATGGCGAATCGTGAATAAAATTCTTCATGCTGTTCTTATGTGCCCGCCGAAATTGAAGGTGGCTCCTCGTTTTTTTTTGACAGGCAATGTAAACCCTTTTTCCCGTAAACGATTACAACAGGTAATAAAAATATTTTGTTTTTATCAAATGAGTAATTGATAAATCAAACATTAGAAACATAGAAAACAATGAGTTCTAATTCCGTGAGAAAAACTTGATATTATTTTATCAATTTTTTTTTGCACGCAGTTTAAAAGTTTGAAATGAACAAAGTTTTAAAGATAATTTTCACCAAATCGAGCTGATGTTTACTCATTACCTCTAACATACGCATTCAACAAATTTCCACGTGTTCTAAACAGAAATTCTTCACATGCATATGAATAACAATCGCACTTGTTTTAATCTGAACCAAATCACAATTGAGTCTTATCGCGACAGAGTGAAACAATCGTGTTTTCTCTGTGTCACAGCACAATTCATAAAAAGATTTTATTGTGAAAAAAAGCAAAAACAGATTTCGAAATCGAGCAAAAAGTGCGAATTGAAAATTGAAACAATAGAAAAAGGGTGAATCTTCACGTTTCAAGTTCGAGCATTGTTTGACGTAAAAATAATCATTGATTTGGCAAACTCAATTTATATTGTTTTATTTCAGCCAAAAATATAAAAGAATCGATTATTGAACGAAACCCAATTCATTCTTGATTTTGTTTTTGAATGCAAACGTTAAAAATGAAACTTTTAGCAACTTGTGTACTTTTCACCGCTCTGTTTGCCTTATCGTTCGCTCGTTTACTTGGCGGCTGGTCACCATTGAACGATGAAAAAAAGATCGCCGAATTGGCTGATTTTGCCACTGTGCATTTTAATAAAATCGAAAATTATTTGTATCATCGAAAGCCATTGCGAGTGATTGACGCTGAGAAACGAGTAGTAACTGGAATGCAATACAGAATTAAACTGGAATTGGGCACGACGAGGTGCACAAAGAAGCAACCAAATGTAAATCTCGAGGATTGTGAATTCTCAGATGGTGCATCAAGAATTTGTACCTTCATTATCGTTGAGAGGCCGTGGCAAAATTTCCGCGTAGTTGCAGGTTTGGAATGCACTCTGTAAGCTTTTTTAAAGCTATCAAGAGATTTGAATATATTTTTAATCAAAAAAGTGTTTATTATAAAATGTTGATTTTCTTTGATTTAAATAAAATCCAAGCTTAAGAAAGAAACAAATCTTTTATTCGAGATCATTAAACCCGCTTTGAGTTTGCTTTAGAACGAACGCAGAAGTTGAAAATTTTATTCGAATTGAACGAGAAATAAATCGAATTAAGTACTGTTGATGAATAAAATGAAACAAAACTTTTAAAATTTTCAAAAGCAAAAAGCAAACCATGCGCCTTGATCAAAATTAAAGCAAAACTTATTCAATCTTGCGAGAAGTGAGCACAAAAAAAACTTGTTTAGGGACTTTAAGATGAAATAATTTTCATTCTTATAACAACTTTTAATCATGATGAAAAAAAGTTATTTAAAAAGATTTTCGGATAAGACAAGCAACAAAAAACAGCTGAAACATTTTACATTTCTTTAGTTTCCATCATTTAAATTTTGAACATAATAATCGTTTTAAATAATTACATAAAAACATTCTCTACATTACATCTCATAATTACATTTCTCTAAATGTGTTACTAGTAAGCACTCTTAAAGTGGAATACGCGATTAAGTTTTTCTAACATGATAAAGTTTGACAATTTATTAAGTGACATTTCAATAATTTTTTCTTCTAATTAAAGTCAAATGCTCGAAAACACAATTCATTTAAATGAGACGATGTTAATGATCAAGAAACACAATAATAGTTTTTATAAAGTGAAAAAATTCAAATTTCGTCTTTTAGCACTGTTTTCTGGTAATGACAATACCCATTTGCGTATTCCAACTAATGTAACGCAAAAAATCACCAAAAATGCTCCTGTTATTGAATATACGTCTAGTAGTTCACCGAAAAGCAAAACTTGCCAAATCAAAGAAAGGCCAATATCTGTAGCCGATCGAACAACTGACACAGGACCTGCATTCTCCACCTGTAACGACTTAATTAGCAATATTTGGCCCGCAAAACTAAATAGACCAAGCGAAATAATTAACATCCATTCAATTTCAGTCGTGGGTATTGAAAAATCAAACAACAATGAAGTCAATATCGAGGTCTCTATTATTGCTATCCATCCAAAATTGAAAAGAATCACTGAATGATGAGCTTCTTTTGCTTTTCGAGTGAAGACGAAAAGAGTTGCATCGAATATATTTGAACTCAATGCTGCAATTATTCCTTTTACTTTATCACTCGTAAAATAATCTGAAAAAAATTTATGAATTCGAGGTTCTTCAAAGTTGAATGCAATGACTGATACATTTTGAGCAAATCTTTGTCCTGAATTAAATAATAGCAGTGGAAGTCTCACAGTTAAACATATTCCGAACATTGTCAACAAAACTGCGATTGTTTGAATTAAGCCACAAGATTCCTAAGAATTGAATATATATTCAAAAATAAATTTGAACTTATTTGAACAATGTTTGAAAATATGAACAATTGAATAAATTTATTATAAAAGAATTTATTTAACACACATGCGAGATACACTCTTATAATAAATTTATTCAATTGCACATAACATAGAGAAATTTTTTCTGATTACAAGGAAATAATTTTCATTGTATTCAATCAAACTTACTATGAATTTCATTCGTGCATAAAGAATATCACCGTTATAGTTGCAAAATTAGCTCATGAATGACATTATCCGAGTGCGAACTTCATCAATTTGTATATGGCAAAAATTATTTTTGTTTTCGATTTCGGACCGAAATCTTAGCCGATTTTTATCTGGTTCGTTTTAAATGAAATAGCAGTTGATGACTGAATGTTTTACTATCTTTTCCATAAAAAACGTGTAAATTAAATAAAAGTTACCCCAAAACATTCTCTCAATAATTTCTGTTTAACTTTTCAACTTATAAAGATGCCTGATAGTTCTGCATAAAAACGTGAATAATTGCTTTATAGCTGTTTGAAATATATAACAACATTGAAAATAATCTAATAAATTTTATCAAATCGGATAAAAATCAACTGAGATTTCGGCACGCAAAAAAATTATCACTTAATATTAACTTTTTATGATAATAATTTCCTTTATGAACAAAATTTGCACTTATGATGGCGGTATTTTTCATGAATTCATAAAATTCTTTCTACATACATAATTTCATTGAAATCGGGATGGGGTCAAAAAACTACTTTCTTTGTCAGTAATAATAATTTCAAAAGTAAAGGCGCTTACCTTTAAGAACAAAAATGCCGCTATCGAGACAAACATAGGAGCGGTAAAAATTAAAACCGATGCTTCGGCTATCGGTAAGTAGTGCATAGCATAAAATCTAAGAAATGAACTAGTTGAGCCAGCTATGCCCCTTAAGATAAGATAAGGTAGCAATTCCCTCGGTCCGAATGGATTTTTATAGTTGTATGTAACAAGTGGTATATTTATTACAAATATACCAGTGAAACGAAAAACAGCCATTTCTCCAGGATTCAATTCGGGTAAAAGCTTCACGATAACAAAACAGAGCGAAAGGAAGATGCTAGAGAAAAAACAATAAATTATTCCTTTAAACGTGGATAATTGAGAGAATCCATTTGAGCCACTAGATGTTGTTTTTTCATGCTCATTCTGTTCATTGTCTTCATTTCTAAAACGTTCGTCTTGCCCATCCGCAATCAATAAGACAGCTCGTAATTCTAAATCAGTCTCACTTTCTCTTTGCATATTAATCTTCATTTTTCTTTTCTAGAAAAAAATAACGCCATCAAGATTCGTTTGATCGTTCTCATTTCTTCAAAAAATATTCTTACGTGTTCGAAATTTGAATTTTAAATCTTAAAAGATCTGCGTGAAATTGTGTAAAATAGCAAAATGCTCTTCCGGAAACAGTAACATTCCTATCTCAATATCTGCATCAATTTTTATCGCTTAACGCGATAAAGTTTAATCTTAAGCATAACAGTGTTCAAATTATCATTAAAAGTTGGATTTTTTTCTATCATCATTAAATGTCAATACAACATTAATTCTTAATTTTAAAACATTGATGGAAGAACGTTATTGGGTGTATTTCTAACCTGAAGATAAACGAAAAGTGAAAAATAAGTTGAAAGTACCAGGAAATCGAATATGCATTCGAATACTAATCAAAAAAGCTGGTGAATAAAGTACAGTCAGTGACAGAATGTTTTGCAATTATCCCTATAAAATTGCTTTGTTTTATATGGACAAGATAGCAAAATGTACTTTCATTTACAGTCTGCGTCGTTAGAAACTTATCACCGAAACAACGTGTTTAATACATTAACTCCGCATTCGAACACATCTACTTTCTTGAAAAGCATTCGAAATTAAATACGCGTTTTATTTTCGATCTAAAAAGAAAGTTTACTATAATCAAAGTGACTTTAAGATTTTAAATATATTGAGCACGTATTGACAATTTAATTTAGGTAGATTCGGAGTTTGCTGAAATTTTTCACCTACCTTTTCGACGGTTAAAAAATATAGCGAAGTAAATCGGTAGAGCGATGGTAGAGCAATTAATGATCAACAAGTGTTGTTATGCATTCGAAACTGCGGGAAATAATGTTCTCTCGATTAAACAAATAACAGATGTGCCACGTAAAGTAATGCGTATCGAACAAACAACAAATTTTTGAGAAAAATAAACTTTTGCAAAATTTTTAATTTAAATTAATTATTAATATGTATTGATCTCAAACAGGTAACCGAAGCGAATGATGCGAAGTCATTTCAATTTTTTTCCATCCATCCTGTATGATTATTTGTTAAAACCACTATCATTCGTCATTCACCAATTCAGACAGATCATTTCAAACACCGTTACTTTTGTAGAAATGACACTGTATTCGGTGGAGGCAGATGGAAAAGTATTTTAAATTGTTTTGAATATATAGGTACAATCATAATTCTCTGCAAATTGTGCTTTAAGTTTAAAGCATTTGCAACGCATGATGATTATAAAAAATTTGAAAAATTAGCAATAAAACATAGAATTTTAGTTTATTCATGAAGGAATGAGCGAAAATTTTAAATTTTCCATAATTTTTTTCGTGCTCGAATACATACTAAAACGCAGCTTTGGTCAGAGTTTAGGCAAGAAAGTCAAAGGTATTGAAACCTTTCAAGATTTTAATTTAAAAATAAAAAATAAGTGCCCCTTATAACATGCCCACTGAGCTATTATAGCCGATAGAACATGACGGAACGGTTTTTTGGAGTTATGCCTATTAGCATTTTGACCTAACCTTTGAGAT
>NCKU01003810.1:0-13938 GCA_003675995.1 Dinothrombium tinctorium | reverse complement strand
TAAGAATAACGAAAAACAATTCTTTGAAGGTTGTTAATTCTTTAAAATCATAAAATTCGTATTTAATTTATGTGAAAAATTTTTCATGATTGAAAGGCTTTGAAAACAAGCATTTCATATGCAAAAAGTAAAAGTTCTCGTTTTAAAATTAATGTTTAAAAACTCAAAAGAAACGAATGCTATAAATAAGTTTAAATATTTGTTTTTCGAAATTCTAATTAAATCAGATTTTCCAGCATTAATGCAATATTTGTCGAACGATAAAGATGAAATGAGATAAAAAATTTGCTCTATTTAATAATCATTTAAAAAGGTTTAGTTTATTTGCTTTCAATCATAAGTGGATAGGCTTTTTACATAAAATTAAAACTATAACATCACAACTATCTCTCACAGTTTATGGCAAAACAAAAATGCGAGAATGAAAAATATTAAGTTTATTAAAACTATTTGCGGATAGTGATTAATAGCGATGGTTTAATTTTACTATAAGATAATTTTTAAATGAGTCAAATTTTTAAAGGAAAAGAGTAAAATAAGTTAAAAATTTTTCATATTTTTTAATTTCATGAATCTGGCAACTTGGAAAGCTGAAATTTACTAACTTGAGTTTAAAGATTGATATTGTTTAACTGTTCATTGAATTTCTAGTGGATTAAATTTGCTTACTTTAATGTAATTAATGAAATTTTCATGAAAGACTAATGAGAATATAAGAATTCTGTCTAACAAGAAATGATAACGATGGTTCTAGCCAATGATTTTGACCAAATTCAAAACAAAAAACATGAAAAATGATATAATTTTCGATAAAGATTTTAGCTTTAATCACCAGATATCGTTCATTCGGGTCAGAAAAATATTTGGTCAAAGAGAAAATAGAAAAAAGAACTATGAAATAAAATCTCACTTTTAAATCGAGAGCTCAATGATTCAAATGTTAATGCTAAAGTTCTCTCCGAAGTAAGTGATTCGAATCAGGAAAATTTTTTCAATATTTCATTGTAAATGAGAATTTTGATTTTATAAAGACACAGTAACTTGCATAGTTAGATTTCTAATTTCACACTCAAATTTAATGTTCAAATTTTGTTTTCGATTTTTTCATATGTATAAAAAATCATAATTGTTTAATTTTGCATTTACTTTATAAAAAAATTTATAAAATTTATTTGAAATTTTCTCAACTTCAAGGAAGAATTTTTATGTAATGAAAACAAATGAAAAATATTGTCGATTCTTTTTCAATTCTATCAAATCCTTTCTTGAATGATATATTTGCCCGAAAATTGTGATTTTAAAAACAAATACTGAAAAAAAACATGAAAAACACTCCGGCCGCGATTGAGGAGATTTTTGTCCCAAATTACTTCATTTTCATGCATTTTTTTATTAATTGAATTTGGCGACTCTTTTATAAAAAATTAATTCCGTTAATTTCTGAAAAAAAACTTAATTTTCATTTTCACATTACACGTATGAACATAATGACAATGTTGAATGCTTTTGGAACAATTAATTTTATTTTTCGAGAAAAAATTCAATTAATATACTCGAGTTTTGCAAATAGTCACAAAAAGAGGTTAATAGAAAATGATCGAGATGATTTTGATTCGAATTATTCTGAAAGTTTAGAATTTAATCCTTATTTCAAAACAAAAAGTTTTTAACTTACACATTGAAAATATTTTAATTTTGAAAACGTTTCGCCAACTAACTTTTTGGCCTCATCAGCTCAATTGAGATCTTGCAAATAACCACTTTTAGTGACTGCATTTGGTGTGTTCATTTGAAACCGAAATTTGAGAAGCGAAAGTTTTGGGAAAATGCAAGTTAGCAAAGTGAGAAGGGTTGTGATAATAAATTCGTTTTTTCGGTGCCTAACCGAAAAATTCTCTCGTTTATGTGATGGTCTCTACAATAAAAGAATTTATTTATTGCCTTAGCCCTTCTCATTCCGCTAACTTGCATGTTTCCTAAAACTTTCGCTTCTCAAACCGTGAAAGAACTTGGATCATATATTAGAGCCTTAAAAAATTTTATGTGATTTTAGCGTGAGCAGGAAAATTTCTACAGTATAAGAAAGACAGCACGTAAAATTTGAAAAACATTCTCTATTTTTATGAAAAAAGTATAAAAGTTTTTATCTAGGTTGTGAACGATTGCTAAGATGCTTTGTCTGTATTTATCAAATTTAGGACCTATTAAAATTGCGATTGATATTATAAATTCCTTAAGTGTTCTAGCTGATAAGCATAATAAAAATTAACATATTTATATTGTTCAAAATATTTTTAATTATTTGTCATTAAGTAAATTTTGTCGATAAAGGTTAAAAAATATATTTGGACTATATGGAAAACTCCTTTTTAAGTAATCGATAAGTTCCCGATTTACGCTGTGAAAAGTTAAATTTATTTTTCTGTATTACTAAAAATGATTCTTGAATAGTGAAAATAGTATAAACTTCATTTAAGGGTCCCAATTTCAAGAAATAAATAATGAAAGAGAAAAAGATTAAAAGATTGAAAGTATAAAGAAATTGGATGCAAAGAAAAGATTTAAAAGTAAAACACAAAGGTGATGATCATAATGATGTTTTTCTCAGGCATTATCTATTTTTTATGTTTGTCAAGGTAGTCATAATTAAGTTGAATTCGCTTTTAACGATCTTATTTGCGTTTGAAAATATAATCTAGAGAAGACTTAGCACTAGAATGTTAGAATGCTGTGCTTCAAATAAAGCAGCTTTGCTAAACAATGAAAGCCCGGTTGTCGCCTTCTGCTGGCGAAGCGTTTCTTACGCTTCCACACTTTGATCAATTTTAAAGAATTTTATTAATTTGATCAAGTTAAAGAAGTTTCGAATTAATTAAATAATTTATTAATTAATAAATAATTCAATCAATTACATAACTTTCAAATGCCTAAAACAAAAAGCAAACAATTTAAAAAATCTCTCTAAAATTATATAAATTTTTAAGTTCAAATCACACTAATATTTGTAAATAAAGAATTCGATTCAAATAGATTTTCTGAAGCATAAAGTGAAAGTGACGAGATAATAATCTATGCAAATATATTCTTCAAATAATTTCATATATAATCTATTTGCGTGGTTAAAATAAATTTTATACGGTTTATTGCTTTCGTTCGGCAACAAAGGCGAGCCGAAACATGGGCGCGCTCGAAACATTTAGAAAATATTCTATTGTGTGAAAATTGGCCTAAGAATGTTGTCATTTCAAATAAACTCTCTGCTCTTGCTTTCTACTTTAACAACCATTCGCGCGAAAGAATTGAATCTAATCTCATTCTGAATCGCAAATAGTTTTGCTCGTTTTGTGTTAAATATAAAAGAATTATTAAAGATTAAACTTATTTTATGAGAAAAAGATTTCAGTGAATGTCATTTACATGAATATTAAATAGTTTTATTTGTATTTCTTTAAAAAGTTTTTTGCTTTACTCGAGGCGAAAAAATTTTTAATAATATTATTGTTTCAATTTCTTTCGCAAACGCATAATTAATAAGCTTTTCTTTTAAAAAGTTTTAAGAACTAAAAATGGAAATAAATCTCAGATTTGCGATGATTTTGCAAAAAAAAGTTCAGAAAATGGAAATCGGATTTTATGAAACTATTTTTAAAATCAATTTTGCAAACTTCGAAAACATTTATTTGCTCTTTATTTTTTATATCAAAATGTATATTTACACTCGCACCAGAAAAATCTTTCAATTTGTTGCTTTGCAGTAAAGCATGTTTCAAGTAAAGTGAAAGATTTTTCTGGACACGAGTTTACTTTGTAAATTTAAACAGAAACAATTTTATTCTTTCTGCTTTTAAATTATTTTTCTTTTATTTTTAAATGAACAGAGTGTAGAATTAACCGAGTTTCTATCTTCTTTTCTTTCTAAAATCTTCGCTATTTTTGTAAACTTTTTTAATGAAAACTTTGTAAGCGACTTCGCTCATAGTTGCCTTTGTAAATTTTTAGAAATTTCGAAATTACCTTGCTCTTTATATTTGCATTATGGTATTTAGACGTAAAAAGTAGATATTAAAATATCGACCTTAAATTACGATTTTTAAGCAGTTTACCTCTTATACTTTTGTGTTCAAAGAAGCATTGAATGATGAATGTTGCTCATGGTTTTTGCCAAGGAGAGTCGGTAATAACAAGATCAGAAACAGGCACTCACAATAATAAATCTACGCACGCACTAATAGACATTTAACACATTGAACTATTTAAATGGAAAATCTTCGAGTAAATTATAAACATAAGAAAAACAAAAACATTAATGGAAATAATACTAAAAGCTTTAGCAATACAACCAATTTGAGAATAAATAGATTGGGTATTTATAAGTATAAGTAGGTGTAAGTTAACAATAAAATGTTAGAGAAACACTTTTGAAATAAATAACTTCAATCATCAAAAATCTATATGAATATATCTATTCCTCAGATGAGTACAGGGGATAACCTGCGACAATAAACATTGAGAAAGCCGCTGATTTAATACAGTCAAAAAGATATCTGAAAACCAAAAAAGGCTTCATTCAATTTCTAAAATCTCTTAAAATCATATGAAAGAACAGCGAACGGTGAGAGAAGCAAAAATATTTAAGTGAGTTAATGCTATTTCTGACACTCTCTTCTCATCGATAGTGTAATCATAATTTTTTAAAAGCACAATTTTTACTTATTTTTGAAAAGAGAGTGGCGTTTGTTTGAAATGTGAGAAATGTAATTACTCGAAATAAAAAGCTTTCTTTGGTAAATGTTAATGATTAAATTAATGATTGCTTCATTTTTGTACACATTTTGCTTCCGAGTAAACTTTTCATACTAAACCGCTTAAAAAATCAGATGATAATCGACTATTTTCACTCATTACAAGCTGTTTAACAAAGAGTGAAATTTAGAAACTTTTGTGTATTCTCGTATTTAATGTTCACTAAATGAGTGAAAAATATAATATTAAAGAATAGTAAAATTCTAATTATTTTAGATGCTCAGAATTTACTACTATGAAAAGAAAAAGCGACTCAGCAGTGAAGTATGCTTTAAATGTGTAATTTTTTGTCCACGGTGATATAAAAAATTGAAGCATTTTTTTGTTGGTTCTTTCTATTTTAATTTTAATTTTTATTTAAAATGAAGCTTTGAAAATTTTAGTCCCATTAAGAGAATTTTTGATAATCCACGGTTTTAGTTTTAAACGAAATTTAAGCCGCTTCTAAATTGGCTATTAACCATGAAATTTTTCTATTTATTCTGGTTAAAAAAACAAAATTTTTATATTTCCTGGTTTATTTCACGAGAAAATAGAATAAAACTGAACTTGGAATGGATAAGATTCTTAAATCCTCTTCAAAACAGTAAATGTAGAGAGAAAAAAAATCAAAACTCAGTTTTTCGTTGCTTCGTGAAACTTGTTCTCGTTTCTTTACATGTTATACGTTATTTGATATCAAACCTTAGTTTAAATAAGAAAAGTACACATCAATCGACAATAATAAGCGAGTGCACTTCAAAAAAGTATGCCATTTTGAGTGAGATCTAAGTTACAAGAAAGTTTCAAAAATGTGTGCGTGTGTATTGAAGGAATGCCAAACAAGAAAAAGAATTTTTTTGTAATCTCAGAAGCTCACGAAACATAAGTACGAATGTTTGCGAACAATCAGATCACATTCAAAAGAATTATTTTCCGTGTGATTTTTCCGCTTTATTTGTTCTTCGCTAGATTAAGACACGAACTTGTTTTTTAATAGCTTGTCGTCGCTTATTATTTACAGTCAAAAATTCAAGCATTCGGTACGGAATATACGTACTTGGATTACATGCTATGGCACTAAAATGTGAGGTTGTATCATTTGTTGTTATATCTCGAGTATTGTGCCATAGCAATCTTTATTTTCAATGGGACCGTTGCCACTGGCAGAAAGTTTTTTTTTATTTTTAAGCAAATTGTTCTCCTCTCGAGATATAATGTCATGGCACATGCATATATAAGGTAACCTCTTGGAAAAAATTAAAATAGAAAAAATTTAAATGGTAATGGTCAAAAAAATTTAACAGAGAATCTAATGCTTGAAAAAGTGACTTTAAATTCTTTTAATTCTAAAACTTTAGCTATACATTTATTTAATGAATCTTGATTCAGTGAATTTTGCATCTCAGCGCTTTATTATAAAGGATGTATTCAATTTCGTTTTTCAAGATAACAATCATTAAATGACTGAAGCATTAAATTTAAGAATAGGTTAAGGTTTATGCATTTGTTTTCACTTTCACATGGATAAATTTAACTAATCAGCACTCTTAAATCAAATGAAAAATTAAGTTTATAATTTTTGAATTTTAATCTTTGAGTAAAAAGGAAATAAAAAAATATGTTATGATCCAAGTTTAATAAAATCAAAAATCTAACTAAACAAGATTATTTGAGCTATGCATTCGCTCTTTTAATTTTCATCGCTAAGTTCTCTCTTTCTTTACCGAACTTTTCTTACTCTTATTCAAACATAAATTTGATTAAATTACTAATATTAAAGTAGATTTGAGTATTAAAATTTAAATTTTCCATTTATGAAAACAGAAATAAACAAACAAGTTGTTCGACATTCTCATTTTTCTTCGTTACGCAAAGACAACTTAAGTCAGAAAAGAAAAGAAGTTCAAATGCAGCGAGGCTTAAAGGCAAACTCTTAAGCTCGATATTTTATACATTCTGTTCATCATTTCGTATACGCTCAAAAAACTTTTTTTTTTTTGAATTTTTTACTCTCAGAGTTATGTTTCGAATACAATGAAAGCAAAGCATAACAAATGGCTCAATTTTTTTTAACAAAGAGCGTTAAATAAGCGAAAATTGTCAGCAATAATAAGTGGTGATTAAAGCGAATCGCAATTAACTAGGCAGGAATCGCGTAAGAATTAATTAAGCGCTGAAAGATTGGATTAATCGGACAAATTGTTTATTTACGCAAGCAAACGAGCGGTGTTCGAGCATTTGTTATTTGCCTCGTTTACACTCGCTCTTCTAGCGTCTACAATTTGCTTTTAGCATAATTACTAGAAAACAATGAATTAAGCAAGAAGAATGCAACAATGAGGCTTAATAAAAGTTCTCTCTAAATAGAAAATGCTTTCGAAACATCTGAAACTGGATTAGGTTATTTAAAACAAAAATAATGATGCAGTTCAAATTCTTTTTTTAGTACGATGATAGCTTTCGACGCAACAAATGATCAATCTTGCAATCAAGTTAGCGAACACTTTTCACTGATTGACTTTTTATTGAATGTTTAATATGAGCGTTATGTAGCACATTTTCTTTGAGTCGAGTCTACCGAAACCATTTAACAAAGTTTCTGTTAAAAAAAGTGATGAGCAAAGAAGAGAAAAGAAAAGAAATGAGTATCAATAGATGAAAATGGCAAGAATTTATATATATGTGCCCAAGATTTGCTGTTAACAGCTGTGAGTGTAAAAAGGAAGATACATTTCATGCATTTACAGTAAAGCATAATGGTGTGAAAATATGATACCACTGAATTTGGCAATCGTATTCACAAAATTGCCTCTTTCTGTTCACTAAAAGCGCTTTTATTTCGTGAAAATATCAGAATACAAAGCGTAATATACTATTTAATGCTACGTTACATCAGTTTATAATGCAATGAACATTGTTCAACTACACTTTTTTGAAAATCGTTGAATTCTTCTCTTTTCTTTTACACTCTTATTTTGAGACAAAAGCGAAAACAACGGAGAAAGTGATGGGAATTATATAATGTTTGCTATGAAGCGAAAAAAAAGATGAAAAAGAAGCAAAGAAAGATGTGAAAGTAAAAGCAACAAAGTTTAATGTAAGAAACATAGCTCAATGTCGGTGATTTACAACTTTATTCAAACACATATAGAATAGCCATAGATTTTTAAGTTTCAGCTTTAGCACTTTCGTTTCGTTTTTTTCTCTCTCTCTCTCTCTCAAAGTTCACTTTAAAAAATAAAATATTAAACAAAGAAAAGTGAAGCGTAAAATATGTATGTACTACATAAGAAAAGCGTTTGAAAATTTTCAGCCAAAGCTTGATTTTCTTTTTTAGCTTAATACCCAAACGTTTTTTCACTCATTTGGTATGCAATACCTTTTGCAGTTTATTGATATGTACCACACATATACATATTGTCCACATTTTCGAAAGAATTTTGTTAAGTTGAAAAATTTATTAAATTCTCTTGCGTTTAGATTGGTGACCTATTTTTAGGCGCATAAGAAAGCGAAGTTATGTTCCATATTTTTTCTCTTTACTCGCTTTTTACATAAAAACAGTGTATCATTATAAAAACAAACTGTAAATTCCCTCTGGTCTTATACTCTGGCTTTTTTCGTTGCACTCTTTTTTCTTAGAGTTACTTTTCTTTTGCATTAAAAAAGTAGAGAAGGAATTTATCTTTTGGCGATCTTTCTCGAAACGGATAATAGAAAACCACAGGCTGCAAGTTTGAGAATATTTGTACTCTGCATTTACTCGCAAGCTTTGTATCCGATTGCTGCTTGGCATTAACTTTTAAGAAGTTAGACAAATAGCAGAGGTTAAAAAGTGATGAAAAATGCCGCTGAGAAAATTTCCACTAAAAACAACAGCTAAACAATTTCATTTTATTTTTTCTTTCGCTTTGTACTACCAAAATAAACAAATTTCAACAAGAAGCTTCGAAGCTTCGATTAGAAATCTCTTTATATAACGCGGAAAGCTCAGCAACCTTAATCGAATGGAGCGAGCACAAAAGCAACTCGATTTGGAATATAAACAAACATGTGATTAGCCCGTCCGGCGAAACCTTCTGGAAAAGTGAAATATTCCACATTGTGATCTAGTCGATTGTGTCCGCCAAACTCCTGCTCGTCCGAATCTAAAACAATTTTGTATTTACCCGGTCTATTGACGCCAATTTTATAATCAGGAAACGATTTGGTGGGATGAAAATTAAAAACGAATACACAATTCACACGTTCAAAAACGATGACTTTGTCATCTTCGTGTTTCCAAGAAACATAACCAGAATCATTTGAATTTAACCATTTGTAGCGTTCTTCGGTTTCGTTCATAGCGCGGTCGAAATTGTTCAAAAACTTGTATCGTAATAAATCATCTTCGACTAAATTGAATTGTCGACGCGCATAATGATAGCTACTATTATTTCCGGCTCGAGGAAAATCCAGCCATTCAGGATGACCAAATTCATTTCCGATAAAGTTAAGCCATGCTTCGCCTCCCAAAGTATGAGTCAATAAACGAATCGTTTTATGCAAAGCCAAGCCACGATCAATTATTGGTGTCATTGGAGTGAGGCAAGACATGAAATCGTACATTTCCTTGTCCATCAACCAGAATGCTACAGTTTTGTCACCGACTAAAGCTTGATCGTGCGATTCACAATAAGCCACAGTCTTTTCCATCCATCTTCTGTTTGTCAATGTATGAACAAGATCACCCATATTCCAGTCATCATCTCTTTGCTCTTTCAATAATTTGATCCATTTATCAGGAATTGCCATGCCCAATCGATAATCGAATCCTCCTCCACCTTCGCTTACTGGTCGACAAAGAGCTGGCATTCCTGAGACGTCTTCAGCTATTGTTATTGCATGAAGGAATTCTTGGTGAATAACATGGTTTGCAAGTTGCAAATACATAAAGCTATCTGTATCCGTATTCAAACCGAAGTATTCATGATAATCTCCAGAAAATCCGTGCCCGATGCCATGAGTATGATATAACATAGACGTGACACCATCAAATCGATATCCATCGAAGTTGTACTCTTCTAACCACCAGCAACAGTTCGATAATAAAAATCTCAATGTTTCCCATTGATTATAGTCAAATAATCGTGAATCCCATAAACTATGCTCTCCCCGACCACCATCATGGAAAAAACAAGAATTCGAACCATCAAATTGATTTAATCCATCAGCCACATTTTTACATGCGTGACTGTGAATTAAATCAAGTAAAACAAATATGCCCTGTTTGTGCGCTTCATCAATTAAACGTTTCAAACTATTGGGAGGCCCATAGCGTGATGAAGCCGCAAAAAATGATGTTACCTGATAACCAAATGAAGCATAATAAGCGTGTTCCATTATTGCCATCAACTGAATCGCGTTGTAACCTTGTTTCTTTATACGTTTAATCATATTTTCGGTAAAGTAATCGTAACTTGAAACTTTGTACTCGGGACTAGCGATACCAACGTGACATTCGTATATTTTCAAATTCGAAGGTGGATTTGGCTTTGGATATTTAAATTGGTATTTTTCTGGAGGATTATAGAAAACTTGGTCATAAATTGTGCTATTGTCTGATGGCATCACATAAGGGGCCCAAGGAGAGTTTCTGTCTACCATTTCGCCCGATTTAGTTAGAATAACCACTTTCAATCGTGACATATGAGGTATCGCACACGAGCCATCTTCATTCGGAGGTATTACCAATTCCCATTTACCGAAATCAAGTTTTTTGTATGGATGTGAAACACGACTCCAGTCATTGAAATCGCCGCGCAAAAATACGGCTTCGGCTGCAGGCGCCCATTCTTTACAATATACCGAATTATCTTCGCGGACATTGATACCGAATGTTTTGTAACTGCGGACAAATTTCTTCAAGCCTTCCAGCTGTTCGATCGCTTTCAATTTGGCGTCAAATTCTGTGTAACGACGACATATTTCGCCAGAAAATGGATTCAAATATGGGTCCAAATCAAGCAAATGATCTAATTGCGGCGGTCTCACGTATTTCGATGCGCTCGTCGCTTGCTTGTCGTTTGTCATCGCTGTCGCTATCAATCGTCCGACGGTTCGACAGTAAAACTAGACGAGTGAGAGGCGGACGAGAAGGGCAACTGAAAGACGAACGCGATACTCAATCTTATCGCAAGCATTCAACTTTCATTTCATTTCCAAAGCGTCGAATTCGCTTTTCGTTTGACATTGACTCCAAACACGTGTTCGAGGGCTGAACTCTGTTTTGGGGGTTGCTGATACACGACGCCTTCGCTTTTTCGTTTTAAATCATTTGCAAACAAATAACTTTTTATAATTGAAAAAACGATGAAAATTTAATTTAGGTAAACCATAAAGAGAACACAGTGATAACGCGTTTATTTAAAAAGCGCTTATCTTGTTTTACATTTATTTGTCAGAAAAAAGCATTTGAATAAGCATTCAATCGGGCTCTACGTAAATTCACAATTTTTTTTTCATTTGCTATTTGTTCTTTAATTAAAACCTCGACCGCCAAAAGTATTCAAGCTACATTTGTAGTATATGCCACAATATTTTACTATCAGACCATTGAAAATTAATATATTTAAATATAAATTGTGTCAAAACATCTTGGCAGGAGCTCTAAGAGCATTTATTATCAAAAATATAAGATGACTGATTCTGAGCTCGATTCACTCACTCGAAAGCTTTATTAGATACTAAAGCAAGACGGGTCACAGAAAGTCATACGGAAAGCATAGTGCCTATTCAATTCAAGATCGGTGTGTAAATTATTTAATAATGTTTGGTTTTGCATCGTGAACAAATTTTATTTCGGAGTAATAAAATGTGAAACTCTTTTGTATAAATAGTTTGCACAAATGTCGGTACCTTTTCATTTATTTTAAGAGAGTAAGAGAGTGAATAAATACACTCAATCTTCACTATCTTCTACACTCAACGCAAAAAAAAGTTAAATTTTTTAGTGAGACGTTACATAATTTTTGTACACAGGGTAGAACAAATGTGAAGCTTTATTTTTTGCAGATAAAGTTTAAAATGATTATGTAACGATAGATAAGGCAGTTGAAAGCGACTGAATTCAACGTTGTCGATTATAATGAGTTTATAATTTGATACTTTAGTTCTTGAATTCTATTCAATATTTTTTTTTTATTATCATTTTTTATCGACAGAAAAAGTAGAGATAAAATACCGAAGAGGGAGCATTAGCATTGTTTAATTTTGAGTTTCTTTTATGGTCGGAAAATCACAAAGAGCAATGGACAACGAGATTACACCACTTAAAATTCAAATTCAATAAACAAATCGAACAAGTTTAGGCTGCTGGCCAAAAAGTTACTTATCTTATTCACATGTTTAATATTAAATCAGTTTTAAATAGAAGAAGATAAGTAACTTTTTGACTAGCACTGTACGTTGATAAACAAATTGAAATTATACAAGTTTCTTGTTTGTCGTATGCAATTACAAAGCACAGATGTTTTAGAAATTTCACAGAATAAATGAAGCTTGTTTATCGCTGTTTAAAAAATATAATTTGATTTTTAGGATATGTACTGCAAAACGTTTTAAACTGCGATCTCTTTTACGATAGCAGAAAGTAATTTTTAAAATATCACTCGATTCCACTTTCTTTTTAAACGCATTTACCAAATTAATTTACAACATTTATTATTTGCGATTGTTTGTTCTTTCAATTCAATTCTCGAAAAATATGAGCAATCCCAATGTAGCTTTGGAATTAAGCAATGATGAATAACTTTGAAAAGCATCATTTTTTATCGTAAGTTGCTTCCATTATTAACATGATGGAGAATATTTCAAAAAATTTTTGATTCGAGTTGATCAAAAATGCTATAAATTATAAAATGATGCCATAGAGACTATGTTGAATTACTTTTTCAACTCTTAATTTAATCTGTCAGCATCCGGCAGTCAGAGTCCGTTGCGAGAGTTTGTAGGTGAAATTAAATTAGTACTAAACAAACGGGGAATGCGAATGGAGCAATTTTAAAATAAAAAACAAGACCAAACTATTTCAAATATGGTGTATTGAATAAAAGAAACATATCAATGGTTCGTAAGTCATAAATTCGTTATTTATGAGTTTACAATGTGTCGTTTAGAATCACCACGGTCAAAACGTGAAAAGCAGTACGTTAATATGCTTAACACGATTGTAAACGAAATTGTAACGATGATAAAAAGCGACAAATTGTATTCCGCTTTTTTAATATCGTGGTAAGTATGATGGCATCCAGTGTCCCACATCTCTAAATAATACTGTTTATTATACTTTTTACAAACGTTTTTCTCGTCCACTTCAGTAGAGTTGTCGTATTCAACAGTTGAATTTACCAAATCGCTCGACACCATCGCCGAGAACGCCACAATCAATAGAGAAACGAGACAAAAAATAAACGTTTTCATATTTTTGCTTTTTTCTTTTCCTTTTCCGAGAAATGCTATGTGCTAACGAGAAAGCGTTGAGAGCATAAACACAACAAGTGAAATAAATTTTAAATTAAGATCTCAAATAAATTTAAACTTTCAAAAATTTTACTAAACAAAAAGCTGATCTCAAAGAAAGGGGTAAAGTGTGCTCATTTTGAACGAAAAATAAATTAAGTCTGGTCTCGAGGCGTTTCCACTGCTTACCTGTTTCACAACCAACCGCTCGAACTTTTAACACTTTTCAAGGATCAAGCAGAACTTGCGTAAATGCTGTAGCAACAGACGGCTCGGTTAACGGTTTGCTAGCAGTTGTTAACACTTGTTGAACACTTTTTAAAAACCTTCAAATTGTAATATGAATTAAACGCTTTCCACTTTTACAGAAAACAATCGAATTTAATGTTTATAGCTATGAAGGAGAAGTTCTTTCTTTGATATGCTCACACAACTGTGCTAAACTTGCTTTACGCTTTTTACTTTTGATCTTCTTTCTGATTGTGGATAATTAAGTTCACAAACTTCGCGCGATGATAACTATTTGCGTATTTGTGTGCAAAACAGGATGGAATCACTTGAAGTTTGTTTAACTTCAATTGAAATAATATTCGCAAATATTGGTAAAGCTACAATGAAGTAAAACTTTCATTAATGAATTTCAAATATAATTAC
>NCKU01003809.1:0-13939 GCA_003675995.1 Dinothrombium tinctorium | reverse complement strand
GAAAGTAAGCTCAACTGCAAAGCATCACCAATAATTGAGCGTCTCGTAAAAGTTGCTTTACAGTTAAGCTCACTTTCGACAATCGAAACATTTTATTTTGAATCGGTAGTACATTATATAAAAATAGAAGATACATTAAGTGATAAAAAATTGAGTGCGAAACGAACATTCCCATCGAAAGTGCATTAGCGAGAAAGAAAACAATTTTCATGGCTAATTGTGTTGATATCACTGCGTTTGAAAAACAAAGTGAATGTCAAGAAAAAGAAAATGTGTAGCCGAGCGCATTAAATTCACTTGTCACATGTTATGCGATTAGAGTTTGGTTTTATTATGAATTTTCTTTTTTCGTATTCAATCGACTTCATTTTTAGTCCGTCTACTCGTTATTCGAAAAATCGCTGCGTGTTTTTGTCATCTTTCGCTCAAATGTCAATTAAAATTTTGCAAAAAAAAGTTTGTTTCATTGATAATTATGACGAGAGAGACAGAAACTTCGTCTTTTTAATTGATTGACATAGTTTTCTCATAAAAATTTCTTTATCCAAATCAATTTATGCGTTAAAGAAGTCGCTCGTGTTATTCTAGCTGCTTATGCAAAATGGAATTTTCTTGTTCTATTCTCATAAAATTTTTTATTATTTTCTTCTCTGCAAATTTCTCTTTTTCATATTTCCATATCAAGCTAGAGTAAAGTGATGAGATTAAAGCGATCTAGATTTCGCATAAAATTCGTCTTTTAGCCTTACAAGTCATGTCAGTTTTGTTTTTTTGAATCTAAAATGCATATTCATTTTTTGTCGATATTTCTACCTTTCTGTTTTTCTTGTCTTATTCTATTCTTTGTTTTGGCTAGACACTACTTTAAAAATAACCACTGCTCTTGACAAAAAAAAAGTTAGAGAAAACTAAAACTTAATTTTTTTGTGCATTTTGTTAAAAAAAAAGTTAAAAAAAACTTTAAAGCAATTTAAAACAATGAAATAATTATTGAAATCGCAATTTAAGCGAACAAATTTTTAAAGAAAATTCTTTTAAATTTTGTTCTAACCTTCTTTATTCGCTACTTCCTTAAAAATAAAATTATTTGAAGTTCGCTAATTTCAAACTTTGATTTTTAAAGTTTAAATTCTCATTTTAAACGAATTTGCTTGATCAGCAGAGGAAATAATGAGAAAATTGCGTTTTGCAGTGAAACGAAAGAATAAATGTTTAGCTGAAAACTCTAATCAAATTAATTACATCTTCTAGAATCTTTTGATTTATTGCTCTTTTTTACAGTGAAATCGCATTTTAACTTCGTATAAATTTTATTCGTTTTGCTTTATTTTTGCTTTCCAATCGTAGCTTACAAACGCCTGTCGATTTTTTCTCGTTTTCCACGCGAAAATGATGCGAATCGGTTTGAAGGAAAACTAAAAGCAAGCAGATTTAGCAAACAGAACATGTCTGATGTCCCTTAAGAAAAAAAACGGAATCTACTTTGACTTTAACTTTTGCAAGATTCATGCATACTTTTTCCTGTCTAATCGAACGTGCATTGCTTGCACGCGCTTCTCTATTGAATGCAATGCATGATTTCAAATGCATTAAAATAAATTCACTTCTTCATTCTCTATGCTGGTTCAATATTGTGTGAAAGTTAGAAAAGGAAATTTAAAGCAGAAGTACACTATAACTCTGAGGAAACGGGAAAAATAGATTGCAGATCATATGCAAGAGAATAAATCAGGAGCAAACAATTCAGATTTGAATATTGTAAAAATATTGGGTCATTTATACTCAATGCTTGGCTCTATAATTCATTTTTATTATAAAATAATTGAACATGCTCACAAAAATTTTATTAACAAAACGCAGTTTCAGCCTTATTGATATGGTGCAACCAGAAAAGCGAATTTTTGTTAACTTCTCATATTTATTGCATTCAACTTTATGCCAATAACATTGAAAAGTGCATATGACAATTCAATCCTTTCGAGCATAATTTTAAAGTGATTCGGCTT
The DNA here is from genome assembly GCA_003675995.1 of Dinothrombium tinctorium. NCBI lineage: Eukaryota > Metazoa > Arthropoda > Arachnida > Trombidiformes > Trombidiidae > Dinothrombium > Dinothrombium tinctorium. Next base: position 11,933 of record NCKU01003809.1, on the reverse strand, counting down.
ATAGCTCACATTCTGTAAAAATGTATCATTTTTCACATCCAAAACAAGAGCTACACACCGAAATATATTTTCATTATACGCGACAGCGATCGTTATTATGTTTATAAAATGCGCTATTTTGTAATTTGGTTCATATTTTCGCACTTATTTACGCTTCGTGAGTGAAAATGAGCAAAGTTTTTGATCATCTGACCGCAAAGTTTGAACAAAATAAATTAATAACTCATGACAATAAACTCGTACAAATATAATGCAACCGTGGAAATAAGTGAAATTTCATACGTACACTAAAAAGCAAAAAAAATTTACCCTATAAACGCATTGCTCATGCGCTTCTTCACAGGAAATACATTGAGAGGAGTGGTGTAGTTGGAACTTTTTTTGTACTTACTGTAGTGCGCCTTTATCATCAGCTATTTTTTAATTATGTTAACTTAAAGAGATCTAGCAGGTAGTTATCAAAAATTAAAAATTACTCTGCATCGTTTCTCTCATTCTCTGCTCACTTTTGGTGCAAAATGCTATTAATCATTTTGCTTAATTAAAATTCTTGCTTCGACAATGGTTTTTGACATATTTTCTTCTTACATTAACAAAAATATGGGTCAACCAAAAGCTACCAATCAATAGAGCTGTTTATTATCGATCTTTTTGTTCAAGTTTTTGATCACATTGTGATCGAGACTTTATTGCTTCGTAAATTATTAAATTATTAAATTATGGGAAAAAGAATTCATAGAAAAATTTAAGTTTTAAAATAAAACTTTTTTAATCGCTCATTTTTGTTTTTATCAACTATTTGATTTCTCAATTTTTTGTAAACTTACAAGAATTAAGAATGAATATCATATATGAGCAAGAAAAAATAAAAGAATTATATGAAAATAGAGTTGACACGAAAGTAAAAGTAAAATTAATGAAAATTGAAAGGATACTAAAGTGGCCAAATGCTATGAATAAATAAAGCTTCAATTGCTAAAAGAAGCTTTTGTCTGTAAGAAGTACATTTGAGAATTTGATAAATTTGCTCTATAATGCATGAAATCGACTGAACAGGCGTAAGCTCTCTCGAATGGTAAACATTAAACGAATAACCAACTCTCTTCGCTCAATCAGATTTGTTCTATTTGTTAAAGTTTTTTGTGTTGTCAATATATCAAAGAGACTAAAATCTGCAGTTGTTTATAACCTTAATTTAAGTCAATTTTCAAAAATGATGAAATTTATTAAAGAAACTTTTGCTTTCAGAAACTTTGACTTGAAAATTTAGAATATCACTCTAGGTAAGCAAAATTGCAAAATAACAATTTTTAAAAGAATTTTTTCTCTATAGATGATGCCGCTTCTTTATTTCACGCAAATTAATTGCTTCGCATCTCTAGCTACTAATATTTAAATTTTCACCAGTTTTGCTCCGAAAACAAATTGGATGCTATCAAAAATGAGAAAGACTGCGAACTTAATTTTTCATTCTGACTTTGTTCACAAAATATTTTGGAATAATTTTTAATTTTGTATTTTTCACATCATAATCTAATTTATGAGTATAACTCAGGAAGTGTGATGAAATTGCTTTATGTGTTCTTTAGCGATTCTCGAGCACATTTAGGCTAAGCCTCTTCAACGGCTTTATTTGCTTTCTTCTTATCTTGCACATTATTTATGTTATAGGATAATACCTAATGATTATGTGATCACATATTTTTGCTGATACCTTAAAATGACTTATGTGGTTATATAATTGCCAAATATATAAAAAATTTTCAAAAATCAGCATGCCAAAAAGCACATAAAGCACATATTTTTCAAAATTAGCACATAGACACATAAATCACATAAAAAGCGCATATTTTCATAGAATTTTGTAAATAAAAATGCAAAATCAGAAATTGAATTTTTCTAAAATCAAAATTATAAATGGAACTTAACTTACTCATCTTTTTTCCCTCGATTCATGGGCAAATTTAGCGAAAAGGAAAATATGTCGCTAGTAATAGGAGCATAAATGTACTTTATAGAGTAAAACTTAAATACAATCGAGAAAATTAAAAGAATTATGCCAATAGTTTTATTTAGAAATTGTTGACGAAAACTTTTTTGTGATTATTGTGGAACAACTAAAAACCTTCACGATTCTAAACATGCAAGAAGCAAGGTGATACATATTGCAAAAAAGAGGCATTAAAAGTAGAAAATTGTCAAAAAGGAATTATCTGGAGTCGCTAAAGAAAAATTGGTCAGGTAATTAGAAAAGAATTCTTATTTAAAATCTGGTACTTCATCTCAAGATTTTTATATGAGAAAAATTTTGAAACATACATCTTAACCATATTTGCTCGTTTTCGACTTATAAATTTATTTTTAACAATTGTCGCCTTAATCTAATAGAAGAAATCATAAAAAAGCTTTAATTTGTTCATTTTAACTCATTTTGCTGTCTAAAGATAGTGAAATTATGTAATTTGGTAAAAAACTTGATTTTGGGCACATAAATTCCTCTCTCCTCTTATGATCATAATTAATCGATTATTACAAAATGACTAAAAAGTTGTTAACGTCAATGATCTTTGAAACAATGTTTTGCTATCAATGTTAGCTTATCAAATAAAATGATTAATTTCATGAAAATAATCACGAAACATAATGTCCGTTAAGGTACTACCATAAGCAAAAAATTACTTTTGAAAGTACACTTCACTGCTTTGCAAAAGTGTCAAAATGTATTTTACTGTAAATATACGTTGAAATTCAATATACGTTAAATCAATGGTGAAATTTATTTGAAATTGAGTAGAGTATGCTATCAAAAGTTTTTTCTTACTGGGATGCTTTTAATTTATCGATTTTTTTTTTCATTGATATAAACAAACACTCCAACTACAGTAACAGCTTTCACATACAAACACGAGAAGTATCTCCATAACTGTAATTGTCACAATTCTCAACTGCTGATCGATATGTTTAACAGTTTCACAAAATTCTATTTTAATTAAAAAACGTCCTAAAAAATTATGAACATAGAAAAAGGTTTTACAAAAAATTTAAGCCTCTAGTGGAGCGAATTTGTATTTCGCATTTACGATTGTTTCCGTTTTGAAAAGCAGTTTTATTTAAGTGAGATTTTTCGATCACTTTTGGCTTTTAATGTTCTATCAAAAAAGAGGAAATAGGTTTTCAAACTATTCGCCTTTGCTTATTTAGTATCAAGTTCTATTTATATTTTTAACATATTAGATTCAAACGCTGATTAAATATTGATGAAATCTTCATTTTCATCAATTTTTTTAAAATTAAAAATACAATTTTATTGTAAATATTTTCATAAAATTAAATAAAGAATAAAGAATCGAGCAAGTTTTATCTTTCGCACTTTTTTAATACCACTATTTGAAGACTACACAGACTAAATAGTTAAAACAAGATAAAAAGTCGATTTTTCATTTACATGGGATTTTCAATTAACTTGTAAATTGACTGATAAAAAAAGAATTTAATTTGATTTGAAAAGCAATTATCGAATCACGCAATGGGAATCATAATTTTGAATTTTAAAAAAACTTTTTTCTCTTGAATTATTAAAAAATCTTGTTTTCAAAGAAGCTAAAACATGCACTTTACTTTAATTTACAAAAGTAAAGAAGGCAAACATAGATTAAACTTGATGAAAAACATACAGCAGCGTGTAAAAAAACGTTTTTAGTTAGATTAAAATGAACAAATCAATGAATAAGAAATGAGCGGAAAGCTACAAACACAATCTGGCTATATATTCATTAGCAATTCATTAATAACCATGCATACAATCAATCGATAGAACCAAAGAACAACTCGGCAATCTGTTATGCAGTACCATTATTTTCTAAATTAGTGTGGAATTGGTAAGTTGAATTCAACGAATCAATGAAACACATTCCATTACTTTGATAAAATTAACATTTTGATTAATAAACATTCGTTTTTTTTCTTGTGGTCTTATTTGCTTCAATGAGTTTTTCAAATAGATAAGTGAAAAGAAATTTCCTTCTAAAGCATCTTTGTCAACCTTTTTTTCTCTCTTCAATGCTTGAGTATTCACAGACTTTCGAATCACTTGAATATAATTTAGATATAAAAGCATCAAGTTAAATATGTCTAGTTACATTTGAGAGTTAAGAAACGCTGGCAAAAAGAAAGTAAAATCACATTGCTTACTATCAAAGTGTTTGCACGGCCAACGACAATTTTTTTTTTCATTAAACTTGCCTGTTTTGTATGAATAAGATAGTAAAACATCGTGCCATTTACGGTATGCTTAAAGTTTGCTTTCTCTTCGCTTATTTCGCCGAAGTACACATTTTACTTGAATAAAACCTAATGCAGGCTTACACAGTATACAAACACAAACACAAATGATTTATTTATTTGCACGCAGCATATAAAAACGAGATGAAAATGCATGAAACCGGTGAAAGAGATCGAACACGGCAAAAATGTCGAGCACTTGTTTGAATAAGACTGCATTGAACAGAGCATTTGATTCTGAAACGAATTGATTGAAACAACTAAATTATTTGAAAACGAATCAATAAAGATAATTGAGTTACACATCTTGCACGAGAAGAATGTTTCACTTGGTTGATTTTTTCTCTCATTATTAATCTCTTTAATACGCTACGAAGTGGCGAGTGAAATAGAAATAATCGAATTGAATTATCAAGCTTAATAGATGAAGTTGATTACGTATCGTCAAACTCGTTCAAAATTCACTGAAAGAGTGTCTCGCTTAACGCTTTTGTTCATAAAAACCCATTCACCTTCGCGTATTTTTCATCGAACTGCATTCAAGTCAATGGTCATCGTGAATTTAATGCCATATAAAGTTGTTATTATTTTGAAATGTTTTCGATGTCAACATTTTTCATTTTGGAAGCAACTTTTTATGTTCTTTATTTGAACACGATGCAAAAATTTTCTTTTATTGATGTGTCATCTCCTGCAACACAAACCATTAATCAGAGGATCCATGATGTGGATAGTGAAAAATTTTTCTCATGTTTAATAAATTGAACATGCTGCTTACTCAATTGAATTTAAAATATGAGAAATCACTCTACTCGATTAACAATTTAAATTTATTTTAACCATTGAAATTTAAATAGGGAGAAATTACTCAAATAAATTAATTTACCATTAAAAATTCGATTTATTTAAATTCAACAAGAGTTTACAATCATATTTTTTACAGTCTAGATATTACAGATTTATCGTGTCTTGATGATTTCAATTTTTGTTTGTAAATTTTAAAATGTAAGCAAACTATTGACTCCTTCCTATCTGTTCTTTTGAAATTTCTCAATTGATCTTGTTTTTACTTAAATCTTGAAGTAAATTCAATTATTTCTAAAAAATTTTCATAAGCCAGAATAGACAAGTTATGACTAGCGTTTAGGAGTATGTATTGTACTACTCGCGACAAAAAGTTAATTTTCAAAAAGCATAATTTACAGCAAAATTTTAACTTTTTATCGGAAGTAGTACATAAATAAAATTAGTAAAATTTTCATGAATCCAGTTTAATAATTGATCATTAAATTATGAAATTTTTATATTTGAAGTACACTCATGTCCAATAAAATCTTTCAGTCTTTCGCTTTGCAGTAAAGCGATATGAAAAGATTTTATTGTACACGAGTGTACTTTTGAATATTTTTAAAACAATTTACAATCGAAACAATAATTCAAATTATTAAACTCCAATCGTTTCTTAATTTAACACTTGATAATTGTATTGCAAGGAGATACATTTAAATTAATTCATCTATTTTAAGGCAATAAACACTTTGTCCAAGCCGATTTCTCTATAATGTATTCGAGAATTTACTGCAAAACTTATGATCATTCGGGACATAAAACCATTTTCCCCATCATTTTACAATATTTTCAGCTCACATCAATAAACTTTGTCGATAATATAGAATTTAGAGCGCAAAATAGCTCATTATTTAAACTTTTAGTAGAAGTTGCTTAAATCTTTGTTATTTTAAAATTTTCAATTATATTCTATGCATTAAATCTTGTAATTGAGTATAAGAGTGAATTCGTGATTAATGATATTTTTTTAATGATTGAATTGCACCTATTCCAAGGCGAGAATGAACCCTAGGATTGTGAGAAGGATTCAAACAGTTTGAAATAAATTGTTTAAATTTTTTACAGACTTAAAAGCATTTAAATTTGTAAATTAGGTCTGATCGAAGAAAAAACGATAAATGAATCGATATTCACATTATTTCATATTGTAAAGTGTTGTATTTTACAAACTGTGTTTTAGATTTTTTAATTAACACATTTTATAAAGTTAAAAGCTCTTGCTCAATAAGCAGCAAAATGCAACTTGATTGGTAATCTCATTTAGCAAAGTTCAATGAGTTTGAAAAATGGCGGATGAATTTTTTGAAAATAATTAAATTTTAATCGATGGCAGTGTTTTTATTCTCATCGTTTTTAAAGCAAAGTAAAACTAATCATCGAATTTAAGCTTTTTTTTAACATTTCATTTCCTTAATTCATTTTGTTTCAATTAATTTTGTTTTCGAGTTGCTTTAAGCGTGGCGATCGCGATTTCCGAATATTTACGATCGATCGGCTCACGTTTATCGTACAATGAGGGCGCGTGAAAAATGATACCACAGATACCTATGAACACAGCGATGGTGAATATCCACAAGAAGAGTCGATCTAAAACCATCGCAACGAATTTCCAATCTTCTCTGACCTGTGTGGCGAAAAATAAATGTAAGAACAAAAAAAAAATTTGGCTCATTTAAGTGCTTCGATATTTAATAAGTGGCGATATACAGCAAACGTATGTATGTAATATGTGTACAAAATGTTTTCGTATCGTTTCACGTTAGCTTTTATGTCAACTAGCATCGATCATTTCGAAATAAATCTCGTATAACGTGCAGTTGCGATGCAATAAATTAATATATGATATAAAAGTATTTGATTCAAAAAGAGAGAGAGAGAGAGAGAGAGAGAGAAGAAAAATTGTCAGAAATGAATGCGAAATGAAAAGCCAAAGTTATTTATTGGCCGTAATTTCGCGCACAAAGAGAAAAAAGTTGCGCGGATGAAAAAGAAAATAATGACCGCAACTTTTGTTAATGATGCTTTCTTGAACTTCAACGCTCGCCGATTATTGGCATAGAAAATCAATTTTATTTTCTCTAGGCTGAAACGCTTGATGAAACTAATCGTAAAAAGTTGCAAAACACAATGAATGCGGGTAAAACAAGAAACCATCGGCCGTACCTCGCGTTCGCTTATCGATTTCTTTGTGTGATCTGCGAGAAAGTGAACATTGTCCATTGTTCGTAAGAACAATGAATAAAAGTGGACTTTTCGCAGTGAATCCTTCGTGACGAAAGGCGATTCAATGTTGCATTCACAGCGTAATGAAGACTGATACATTTGTTCGTTGTCATTGCTTCTTTCACCACCGATTTCGAGCGGAGGCGGAGGCGGCGGCGGTAACGGATAATCAAATGGGTTCATTCGAGAACCGTGCACTTGACACGAAGGCATCTCATCTGATGAATAATGTAGGCCATCCGATGGATGCGAAAAGTTTTGATGTTGCTGTTGATTTTGCTCGTCGTCAGCAGGACTTGGTCCTTCCGACGAATCTTAGCGAATATTCAAATTTAAATAAGATGTCATTAGATTCTTGTTTCTTACCACAAAAGTTAACTTGAGTTCCGAAATCTCTGAATTCGGTTCCGTTATAAGGGCGAACAACAATTTTGTGCAACCTCTTTTCAGACGGTTGCTTTGAAGTGCGCGGATCATAATTTGGCCTCTTCATCAACAATATATGCGGAAGTACTTGCATAAACACTCGTTTTACCCACGGCGACATTCGATGCGTGGACGAGGAGCGAAAATGAACATTGAGCACTAACACTGTGATGCATATCGAAAGTGTCACTAGTATCATTGTGAACAGTAAATATTTGCCGAGCAAAGGTACGACCAACGATGTCGGTGGTATTATTTCGGCCAAAAGTAGAAAGAACACAGTTAACGCGAGTAGAACAGATACGGAGAGCGAGACCTTTTCGTGAAAAAATGTAAATTTTAAAAATACGATGTCGCGCAAATATTGTAAATGAAATTCATTTTACGAATTTCATTTTGTTTTTCGCTTACCTTTTCACCAGAGTCTGAGGGCAAATAGAAAACAAGTACAGTAAGAAAAGAAATACCCATGCAAGGTATAATTAAATTAACAGTGTAAAAAAGTGTCTTTCTTCTCATGCTGATGTTGAACGTGATATCGACATAAGGCGCGTTGCAGCAAAAATAATATTTAATGTTTCGCCTCGCTGGCACGTCGATTATATCCCACTCGACGCTCAGGTAGAAATCAGATAAATCGATACCCATCTTAACCAGCGGCGTTCCCACTACTTCATCTTTATGCCGTAGATCAACCTATCAAGCAACAAAAAGCAGCTGAAATCGTTAATTGGCTTAAGCGATACAAATTAATCATGAAGCTGATTTTGCTTTCCGAAATTTGCCTACAGACTGATTTATTTGCGTTTGAATTTTTCTGTAACAAACTCGGTCATTTAGATTCTGTGAAAAGAACTAAGAAAAGGCGAAAATTTTTTAAGTAAATTGTAATTTGAGAGAGTCAAACAAACTTCTATAATGGATCATTAAAAAAAGAAGTCTCAGATGAGAGAGATTCGCTTTTCACGATGGAATTCGAACATTATGAAGTGAAAATCAGAGAAAAAACTTTCTGAATTGGTGATAAACACCATTAAGATAATAATGCAATTCGAAAGCAATTTTTGCATATTTGCTTTAAATTTTTGTTAATTAAATGAATTACAGCTAATGCTCTGTTAAATGAACTCATTAAATTCTTATCAACTCGCTTTGTTTTAAACTTCGTTATTGAAAAACTTTTGTTTTTTCAACCTAGAGAAAATAAGGTGAAAAAGAAAGTGAAAGTATTTTCACAGTAAAAAAGAATAAATTTTTTAAATAATTTAAAAGATATTCTAATAAAACTTTTGCAAACAAATGTTGGACAAAGTGATCTACTTAAAGATGAAAAAAATCTAAAACTTTATTTTATCTAAATTTCTTTATTCAAACGTAGTTCGACTCATTGGTTAATTTAATTGTGAAAAAAGGAGTACCTTTGAGCCGTCGTAAGACCAAGAGCCAAACTTCATTATACACGTTTGTTCATCGAACGGAAAGTATTCGACATTTATTTCACAAGAGCTTTTATACAGCGCTGGCGGCTTCCATTCAATGTCTCCGTTCCACATGATTATCGCTTTTGTTGCCAATGTCACGACGAAATTTCCCGCAGCGCTATTTTAAAAAAGTTTAAGTCGTTTAGATTTAGCTTGAAAATGGCATTAAATTTGTCTTTTGGGCAAAGTAAGGGTTGAGAGATAGTAGGCTTGACAACAAGCCGGTCAGTTTGATGAAAATATTGAGACAGTTGCTGAATGGTGAGAAATCTATTTCGATTTAATATCGATGTTCAAAGATTGAGAAGTGATGTCAAAAATAAAATTTAAAAAATTTTCATTTTGAAAAGTACACTCACATTTAAAAATATTAAAAACTTCTTTTCGCTTACTTATTATAAAGCACAATATCAGGCCTCCAAATTTGACTAGTCGGCACATGAAGCATTTTAATTCCTCCGTATTCTTGTGGATCCCATTTCAATTTATAATCGTGCCAATACTTAAAATTATAAAAATACAAAAGAATCAGAATTGCGAATACTTTGGTGTTGAAAATTTCAAGAATGAATGACAAGTAAACAAAGGACAGAAGAAAATTCGCTTACTTGCTCGACCCACATCGAAGTGGTCATCATTTGATCTTTAAGATTCTGTAAACGAAAGCAGAAAAATTAACGAGATTTACGATGTGTTTTGCGGCGATAAAATTATCGTTAAATTTTTTGATTGATTTAATGCAATGATTGATTGCATTTACGCACAATATCGCTTTCAAAACAAATTGTCTCATTGTTTTTATACTTCATTTCAAAACGTTTTTCATCTCTGCGTTTTTGCTGTTTGCTCGAAATGTTTGTTGAATTCGAATTAAGACATATAACGTTTCGAGCAATTCGATCAATGCCCGAAAGAGCATATCGATTACTCTTTTTACTTCGGCTGAACACGAACAAAAAAAAATGTAGAAATTTGAATTATTTATGGTTAAAGATCACTCGAATTTATTCGCTCGTACAAAATATATAGAGAAAATTTTTTTAAAAAATTAAATCGAATCAAATAATAAGAAAATTTGAATTTTTTTACAAATATTTTTTACTTTACAAGAAAGAAAAAAGATCCAAAAGCAAAATGTTTATGTTATTCTAAGAGCTTTACGAGAAATTATATTTTGGTTTTCACACTTTTTACTTCTTTATTCTTATATTTTCAAGATTATTAAGAAAAAAGTTGATGATACGCAGCATTAAGCTTTCAAAAAGTTAAAAAAGTTGATTTTGTTTTCTTTCTCTTTTGAATGAATCGCAGAAATTTATCTTCTTTATGAATATTTATGAGTGAATTAATTCTAAGTTTATGCTGCATATTCAAAATTCGATGAGTTAACATGTTCAAGAAAATAGTGCAGAAACAGCATATTTTATGCAACACTTTTCTACTTGTGAGTAGCGTTAATTCAGTAAAAACTTTCGCATAACTATCGGGCAAATATTAATTGCACTTGTTCTATTAAAAAAGAAAAAAGAAATAATATTAAATCCTGATAAGTTAAATATAATTAAAATAATGCTTGTTATAGTGATATTGATTATATGTTCAAGACTCTTGAATCAGAGAGAGAAACATTTGTTTAATGTTTTAATTCAAATTTTTGTAAACTCATTTTTTATTAGCTTTTTTATTGAATATTCCACAATTTTATGGAAACTCCGAGATCTTCAAATAATTGCTAAATTTGCGTGAAATTGGTAATGAAATGTAATAAGCTCACTCAAAATTTTCAAAAGTAATTTTAAGCTATATCATAGCACCGCTTTCTGTTTTTATTACCATTTTATTGAGAAAAATCTTTACTTTCTTCCAAATTTGAGCGAAGAAAGGAAGTATGAAACGATAAGAAAAAGAGAAAAGAAAAAATAAAAATTTTATTGAGAATTATTTTTAAAGTTGCGTTAGAGTGTCATTTATAGTCACGAAAAATAAAGCGATCTAATGGAGTTTTTTAAATAAGAATTTGCGCTTTTGTGTTTAAAAACATTGAAAGCTTTTGTTGTCAAATTCATGCATCTTTTTGAAAAATAATCAAAAGGAATTAGTTAATTAAAATTTGATAATAGAATTCATGGTTCATAAAACTGTTTTATTCAGTTTATTGCAATCGTTTTATTGAAAAATATTTTTGAATAATTTGATCAAAAAGAAATGAATTTATTCCAAAAGCGCTTATCAAACAATGTAAATATATATTCAATACAATACAAATATACATAGGTGGATAAATCGTTTCGGAATAAATTCAATCAATTATTTGCAATAATGTGTTTACTTCCGCTCATATTCTATATGACTTTAATACCTTGTCTAAACTGAACTTGTACAAAAATTAACTTAAAAAATTTAAAAGTTAAAGAGTTATGATAAAAATTTTTATAGCTTAAAAAGAACGATAAATTTGTCTTGTTTAAATATATTTTTTCAAATGTTGCAAAGTGGGGGCAATTTCCGAATAACCCCATATTTTATTTATCCTTATTTAAAAAATTTTGTCCACTCTTTTTAAAACTTTTTTGCTATTTTTCAAAAAGATTTGTAAAAAATTTTCAAATCTTTTTCCTTGATTTTATGTGCATTCAATCCCACTTTGAACTAAACACAAAATGAAGTAACTAC
>NCKU01003808.1:0-13939 GCA_003675995.1 Dinothrombium tinctorium | reverse complement strand
GTACAAACAAAATTTACAATCTCATTTATATAAAATTCTCTGAAGTAAGGCTTTAGAATGCTTTTTCAATTTTTTTACTGCTTAAATAATGACTTAAAATAGTAATTTAAAAATAATAAAACAGTAAAAATAGTAATTGATTGATAATTTTTAGTTTTTTATTTTATACTCCTCATCATAGCATGCTGACATTGTTGAAAGAAAGATTTCAGAAGAAAACTTTTCTTTTCCCCGTCAAAAACTTTACAAAAAAAGAAACATTTTCTTATCTGATTTGATTCCAAAAGCAACTGATCTCTTATTATAGCATTAATTTTATAAAATAAGCTCAAGATGTTTCTCTAATGAAAATTTTTAGTTTTTCTATGTAACATTAATTTTTTATTTCTAAATTTAAATGTAAAGTTAACTCAAGCATTAAAAAGACAAATTCCTTATTCTTAAATCATTTGATGATGTAATTTTGAGAGAAATTATTTTACTCATTTTTCATATATTTAATTTTATTTTAATAGGCATTTCTGATGCAAATTCTCTTGTGCAATAAGTATTTATTTGAATGAATATCTTAACTGGTATAAATTGAGCGAATTCATTTTCCTAAAAAAGATCAAGCAGATCAAAGCAAAATCTGTATTCATTATTTTGTTTTTGTTTAGCAAATTTACATATTTTCATTTATTATTCTGTTTTGACCTCATGTTATTTTTAATTTTAAAAAGTTTTCAAGCATTTATTCTCATTTATAATCGTACAAATGATTTTGTTAAAGTAGCCTTAATTCTAAAATTGTGCGTTCTCTAAATGCGTATTTTACTGGACGCACATTACAGTAATGCTCATAAAATAGGTCGAATTAACTTATTTAATACTATTCAATGAAAATTAAGCCGCTTACTTTTGCTTTATCCTGGCATTTATCTCAAAAGATATCCCTAAATGATAATTAGACATCGGACAAATGCATAAAAAATTATTACATGAAATAAAAGGCGAAATTTCTCTTAAAATGCAACGATAACAGTTTTGTTGCATTTAACGCATAAAATCAATACTTTCACAATTTGAAAATATGATTTTTTACAAAAAGTTGAGCAAAACATTTGAAAAATTATATAAAAATAGCTCACTCAGATGCGTATTAAAAACAAAGTTCTTCATGTTCGTAAAAATCTTTTTCATTTAAAATTTGATTAAAACTATATTTTCAATTCGTAACATTCTGGTTTTTGTATATTTTTAAAATAAAAAGTGAATATTAATAATTGTTGATTCAATAACTCTTAAAAATCCGAGGCGTAATTGAAAAAAATGAAATTCTCACAAAAAATTAAATCACTTGAAAAACCTTTTTTAGGCACCAATACAGTGAAACCTCTCCTAACGGCCACCTCTCTTGAGCGGAAACCTCCTTTAAAGCTGACAAAAATAAAATAACTTTTTAAATTAACTCAATTAACATTGCGGTCTTTTAAACGGTCACCTATCCACAACAGTTAGATTTTTTGAATATATGTGCTAATTGTAGAGAGGTTTGCTTATATCATTAAGAAAACTTAATTTTGAAATAGAAAATTTTTAAATTGCTCATGTTTGAAGCTTTGTGTAGAAAAATTTCTCTATGGTTAAAGTTATTTTAGTTGATTAAGGGCACAAATTCATTACATAAAATATAGAAATGACACTCAACTTTTATTGTGATTTAAGTTTTTTTCGCGAAATTCACTGTATAATTTAAATTTTTTCCGTGCATAAATGCATGTATTTTTTAATTTTTTATTGAACAAAAATCAGACGTTTAATAATAAGTTAGTAGTAATAATAATAAGTAATATAAGTTATAAGTAGATTAGTTTTATGTCAAGCACGTCAAAAGAATTTCGCTTCGATTTTGTGCGCAGCTGATTTAATGGTTAAAATCGAAACTTTATTTACAAAAACGCATAAATACAAAATGCTTTTGTCGCGAGAAATACACACGATAATAAGTAACAAAACAAGGAAATAGCAACGGAAACAATCGTGCGAGTGTTGGTTAGAGACACGTTAAGTGAAGCATGCGGATAGTTCCGAGTTTGTAAAGAACGTAGTGAATACTTAGGTTGCGAATGTGAAGATTGGCCAAAGACGCAGATATGTGATTTAAAAAGTGTCATAAAATACTTCTGCGATCAGAAAGTGCATTTTACTATTGAAATAACTTCGGTGCACTGCAAAAAAAGATAACAAACCGCATGTTTACATTAAAATATGGTTCATGCAAATTGAATGTGGGTTATATTTAAAATGTCTTGATGATCGAATACACAGAAAATAAAAAAGAATTATCTATAAAATATGTTTCTTTGAAAAACATTTCAATTTTAATTGGTGTTTCAATTAAGACTGTAATAAGTGGGTAAAAAGGTTGCAAAATGAAGAAAGCTCAAAGTTGGCGGCGGGCAAATAATCGTTTTAATGGGTTTTATCAAACGGAGATTAGTTTCATTATTGATGAAATAGACAAAATTATAATTCTTGTTAAATTTTATTTCAAGATGCTTGAAAATTAATTTTAAAGTTTAAAATACTTTTAAATTTTAAATCAACGGACAAGCACATGAAATGCACATTGATGCTCTGTTTTAAACGGTTTTGCTAAAATTCAAAGTATAAGTTTGATGCTACATACAAGTTGATGGAGAAAAAAATTCTAACTTGACTAATTAACTAATTTAATTTTCGAAAAAGTTTTTAATAAGTTATTTGCTTTGTTTTTGGTAGTACGTAAAACATTATATGCTGCGCTGATTCTAGAACACAATTATCTCAAAAAAGATTTCTGCCAAACTTGAGCAAGTAACTCAAATCTTTAATTATAAGTCTCTAATCTACTTTATTACTGGTTGTCTAAAGCTTCAACATTAATTCTTTCAAACTTTTTCTTCGATAGCATTAGAAAGAAAAATAAAATGCAAGAAGTATAATCTTTCACTCGATGCTTCAATGCTATGTATAAGCTTGTTTGTGTTCAGATTATGGCAATCGAGAAAATTAAACACCAACATAAGATTCTTTGATAATTAACTCATTTTTTTCAACTTTCAACATTTAAAAATAAAAAGTTCATTCTTGCTGTTCCGTAGAAAATTGAGAATATTTTCAAATTTCATGTTGAAGCAAAATTCCTACACCTATTCCTATTCCTATTCCTATTTTCTACAATGAAAGCATTGAACAACTAATTCAAAGTATTTTTTTATAGATGGAATATTCATGAAATTTTCCGTTAAGAAAAGATTCAGTCAAAGTATCATTTTTCGCTATTACATAATATTATTTGTTGGCGAACTGGATCAAATTGAAGCCTAAAAGCGAGTTTAAAGTGCTAAAGTTTGCTTTTTATTTTTGATACCAAACCATTGACTTGAATCAATCAAGCATTCATTCAAAACACTTTATTTCTACACATTGATCTAAAATTTTGTTTGTTGAAAAAAGAACAAAGGATTTACAAGCTGAACTTACACAAAAATCATATCAAAAATTTTCATAATAAAGAAGTGGGACAAAGAATACTTTTAAATTAAAATGAAGCTTAGTTTAGGCTCTTGAAAAGTTACATGTTACCCGGTGCAAAAATGAACGATTTTTTTTGTTTCACTTTAGCTTCTTTTGAAGCCTTATTAAAAAAAATTTTTACACTTAAAATCTTTTCGCAGCTTTTCAATTATTTTTTTTAATCAATGAAAATCTTTTTCTTGTTTGCTTTGCCTTACGTTTTCTATGAAATTCTTTGAACAAATAAGAATAAAAAAATCAATTAGTCGCTCAAAGGAAATTTAAATCTTTTTCATTTTTACCGACATCAAAATTACTTTTTTAATCAACCATATATTGTTTCGATAGAGCAAACAAAACTTTCTGAAAGGATGTTTGA
Organism: Dinothrombium tinctorium; assembly: GCA_003675995.1. NCBI lineage: Eukaryota > Metazoa > Arthropoda > Arachnida > Trombidiformes > Trombidiidae > Dinothrombium > Dinothrombium tinctorium. The sequence continues at coordinate 10,020 of NCKU01003808.1, read as the reverse complement.
TTCTTTTTCGATTTTTTCTTTGCCTTAAAGGGTGCTTTTGTCACAGGATAATTATAGGTTTAATTTGCGACCAAATTCATTGCTGCATTCATATTGTTGCTTGGATACACCCTTCCTTAATAAAATCTTTTCAATTCATATCGAAGTAAATATATTATTACTACTTTTGTGACAAGCTCATCATAATTATTTGAGCAAGTTAAATTTGTATACTCTGTACTTAGTTAACGAGGGTATAAAAAGAGTTCAATTTTCTAGCATTCATTCAATGGAAAAGTGAATAAACACTTTTAATGAAAATAAATTTGAAATCTAATTTGGAAGAGTGAATTATTTGCAGTTTTCAGCTCCAAACGAAAAAAAAATTATTGAAATGAATTTTCACTCTGCTTTTAATATTTTTTAATGGCTTTGAATTTGTTGTTATAATTGCAAAAGCTCAAACATTTATTTTCGAAGTTTAATCAAGCAAAGGTTGCAGAAAAAAGTGTTAGAGACATTTCTTTGTATTTAAAAAAGAAAACATGTATATGTACATAATCAAAAAATCGCCAATTGCATAAAAATATTGTGCTATCAGTTACTTATTATGGAAAGTAATCAATAATTATAATTATGTAATTTATTCAAATTTATTCATTATTCAAATAGCCCTTGACCTATTAACACAATTTCATAAAAATCCGGAGGTGTTTCAAACGGACAGGTAAAACAAAAAAAAAAATAAACGCATTAAGGGTTTGAATCGAAGCGTTCTGGGTCATAATACACAAGGGAGAAAGTCAAGCGTTTTCTCAATCAACTTTTCGAGATTTTCTGTTATTTTTAATGAAAATGCATAACTAGTTTTGCAATTGAGTGGATTTATAACGCAAGGGTGTATCCACCAATATATTATTGGGTTAACCCTTCATTATAAACTTTAATTATTAATAATTCCAAAAGAAAAACAGAAACAAAATTAAAGTTTTTAAAAATTGCAGCTCGGCTCGCAGGATGTGCTGATCAAATGGAATACATCGAACCGTAAACTGAGCAACGTCGTTTCAACCGACTCGAGTGCATCCAGCGAAACCGATGACACTACCAGCAGTTGCAGCACGACACTCGCCAATTATGTGAATCGTAAAGCGGCGTATGAATCGTGCAACAGTCCGACTTCCGAATTCGGCACTTGCTACAGTTTTGTTCGTAGAGCATTGCAAAAGTTTAACTTAGCGCCGACTACTTTTTACCACAGTTCTCGGCGGCAATCGAAATCTTCCGCAAAAGAAACCACCACATCAACCTCCGGTTTCGCTACTCTCGATGACGTGCCTATCGAACTTCGCAATATAGACGATGAGGTGATCGAAAAAGAAGCGGTTATCGCGAACTCCTATGTTAATTATAATAACAATACGATCAAAGAACTGTCGTCAAAAATGAATAATCGCTCCTCTTTAACAGTCGACAGTAATAGTGGTTCGCGTCGAAATAGCAGAGATAGTATACGCGACCACTACGGCTCACTCATATCGTTGATCAAAGAGCACATTTTGCCGAAACAGAAAGTGAAGCAAGAAAGTAATCAGAAGATAAAAGCAGAGAAGGCGAAGCGATTGAATGGCTTTCAACAACGATTTAGTTTACCCACAATTGGATTTCGAAAAAAGAGTGAAAGGCATCAGATGAGTTTAGAGGAGAGGAAAAGAAGCAAAGAGAATTCCATTGAACATGACGCCGAATACAAAGCAATAGAGTTGGCCACTGAAGGTGTGACCGAAGAACAGACAAATAATCTTTGTGATATTGTTGTAGAAAAGGAAGAGCAATTGCCGAAAAAGCTTAACAACAACTGTAAAAAAAAGCGCGAACTCTGGGGTAAACTAATGCAGAAGTCGTTGTCGTCCGATTCCTTAGAATCTAAATATTCGAAGCAATCGCGACAGCAGAGTACCGGCACAGAAACAGCAACATCAACCACTTCCACCTCAGAGAGCTCAAATAAATTAGTCGCTTATTATTCGATGCCAGAATTAAGATTAATGTCTAACTGCTCAATAGAGGAACAATCGAATCAGTGTTTGCGATTAATTCGAAACAAGCCGAAGCTCACCGATTTACACCCAATTACTTTTTTAAAGAACCAGAAACGGGGCAGTTTAGAAGTGCAGAGAAACGACTCTCAGGACACACAGACAGCGATTGACGATTTACTAACGCAGGCGAGTGACACGAGCATCAATGTGGATATTCAGCAAAAAGAGTTTGAAGAGACTCGCGAAAAAACGACTCGTTTGAAAGAAAAGTTGCAGCTTCACCTTCCAATGCAGCAAGTGCTAAGTAAGATCACCGAAGAAAAAGAAGATCTCAAAGACTGCAAAAAGAGTAGAAGTTTAAGTGTTGAATACAAACCACGCATTTCACCGAGTAATCGACCACAGACACGAAGATTTTCGGTATCGCCAAGTATGTTGGTTTCGCGAACTATCGTCCAGTTTGTGCAACAAGAAAGCCAGCATGAAACACACCCAAGCGTTGATAGCGAAGAATCTTTTATAACTATTATACCAGCGAATCGCAGTTGTCGCGGAAGTGTTGATGTTAGTATTGGCGAAAACAATGATAAGGAAGAAAGTTTTATCGATGACGTGATGATGGATTATGACCAGCAAAGCATGACGTCGACAACGGAAGAGGACGCATTGTGTGAGATTCTTAGCAATCAGCCGGAATCAGATGATAACACTAGTGCCTCGACCGCCACAACGAAGTCGGTCGAATCAATCTCATCAAAAACTCCCACTGAATCGAAAGCTTCTACTCCATCTCCGCCTGCCAATTTGCATCGTTATTTTCATTTGTTCCGTTGCGGAGAATTAGAAGAACTAATCGAGAAAAATATCAGCAATCTTCACGTGGTGAAATCGTACTACAGTGAACACGCAACTTCCTGGTGTATTGTTGCCGAAAAAGTTCAGGTTTGGACGATTTAAACGCCACAGGAGTCACACTCAATAATTTAAACCCGAGAGAAGCTATAAAAATTAGTTTAAAATAAAAAACTAATCCACAAATATTGTTCGCTAAAGTTAATGTTCTGAAAATTTTAGAACCATTCGTATGTGTAGTGCCTTCCAACGATTTTATGTTCAAAACTGAATTTTACAATATTTCTTGTTACTACCAAAGAACCATTGACAATTATACTTCGATTTTAGTTTATGCAAAAAATTAAATTTTAACAAATACGAAATACGAATTTTATTGCAAACCATAACTTAATCAGAGATATATTGTCGGAATTGTTATCTCCAGAAAAATATAGTGATTATCAAATGTTTTCGACTGTTGTGTTTTGTTAACAAAGTATTTAAATTTTTGCGAGAAACAAAGCGTTTATTCAATTATACTATGAAAAATACTTTTCCTGTCGTAATCTATACTTTCCTGATTCGATGTTTAATTCAAACGAAAAGAAACTCTTTTTGTAAAGTTATTGCAAAGAAGTTTTGCAAAGTTTTTTTTCACACATTGCGAACGTGCAATCGACGAATTTGAAAAACGGTTTTGAAAAAATGTTTTGAAAATAAATTCGAGGCAAAACTTTTTCACAATAACTGCCTTTCGATTCATCCCTTTGTTACGATTGTACACGTCTCTCGTTTCATGGAAAAACTGCGAAAAAAAGTGAAATAAATTGAATTCGTCTCAAGTGTACCAATTTCTTTGCTTTTGTTAGTTTTATCGATTGAATAAAAAAAATGAAAAGCAAAGCGAACAATGTGCTAAAATACAAAGAAGCATGAATTGGATTATTTTCGTGCTTAATTTGGTCTAAAGTTAATTGATTTTGATCATCGTTTTAAACTTCTCACTCTTTGCTTATGCTTTTATCGCTCAAAATTGCACTATTCACGATCATACGAGCCGAGCGATTTGGGCCGAATCACGTACAAAGTAAGCTTCAATCAACGCTGAACAAAAGTATAAATTTGCGCTTAAAGCAGTAATTTGCATGATATTAGAAAACAAGTGAATGATTTTATTCTGAAAGGGCCTATCCAACGAGGTATATAATATTAGAAAAACGCTTTCGGAATAAATTCATTCAATTGTTTCATCTTGTTGGAAAAATGCGAAAGCTGTCAAACGCATATCATTTCACAGAAAGCTTTTGTGTCTAAAAAACCTCTTGCTGAGAATTGCATGAAACAAATGTTTTGCTTGAATAAAGTCAATTTGTTAATTTGACAATTCAATGTAAAATGTTCGCCTTTTTCTTTATCAAAAACGAACTTAACATAAAGAGTAGAGCTCAAAAACTGGCAAACTCATACACAGAGCGCTTTTAAAGTATGCAATAAAAAATTCGAAGCTAAAAATGAATGCAAACACAAATTTATAAGTTTATAGGATTTCGATATCATTTTGCGGTAAAATAACAATGCTTAACTCAAGCTCCAACAAACGCTGGTATTAAATTTGAATCTAAATTTCAATGACACCTTCATGATTAGCAAAAGTAGCAAAACAAAATAATTTTTAAATAAAAATGAAGGGAAGTAACCACCATTAAAACTTTTAAATATTCAAAAGCTATATTTAATTTAACTAAGCTTTCGAGCAAAAATTTACTGTGACAAATTCTTTAATCTTAAGCTTTTTGTTCACCATTTTTATTATCGTTAGTTTGGCTCATTTCTCTTCCACTTCCCAATTCGTTTTTCATGTTTGAAATATTAGTTTATCATTTCTTTCCTATGAAAAGCTTATTTCAATACATATTTGAAGTTTTTGGCCTTGAGAACATGCAATGTACATTGTATATTGTATGACTTTCTAACTTTTTCATTACCTCATTTTATGCATTCACTTGATGATGCTGAATGGCGCATGTAAAATAACTAAAGTGTAATCAAGAATTCAGAACGAGTGCAATAATTTGGCCTAGTTGCACTTGCTCATCACTTTTTAATCAATGGAACTAAATAATTTAAAATGGAAAATTGCATCGATATGATAAAGTCATTTATTTTATGAACTTGTTTGTAATTCGTACGAAATTATTCTAAAATGCAAATTAATTGACTAATGATTACTTTTGTAGCTCAATTGGCTGTTAACAAGCCTTTCATAGTAAAGTTTTATCACAGAAATCCTCTAAATATCAAAACGAGGACATCCATTTTGGCCTACCCTTGCCACTCAATTAAATCTATTCCATTCGAAAGCACTCGTATTTAACAAAAGTTTCAATTGTCACAACTTTGTAAATAGGGGCTAAGCCAAAATGTATGTTTTAGTTGCAAGCTAAAATGTATAAAATTTTGTTTTGTCCATAACTCCTGTTAGAAAAATCAGAAACACATGCTTCTTGCTTCAAAAGGTAGCATTTGATAACATAAATAATGTATATAAAAAGCTAAAAGCTTTATAATAAGCCTATCCTCATATTTAAGTTACTTTACTTTTATATTATTTTTGTTATCAAATGCTACATTTTGACGCAAGAAGAATATGTTTCTGATTTTTTTTTTTCTAAAAGGAGTTATGGACAAAAGAAAATTTTATACATTTTAGCTTGCAACTCATAAAGCCACAAATTGTTACATGTTTACAAATTGTGACCGTTGAGACTTTTGTTAAATATGAGTGCTTTCGAATGGAAAAGATTTAATTGAGTGGCAAGGGTAGGCCAAAGTAGACATTCCTTGATATTTCTAGACATTTCTCCTTTTGATATTTTGAGGATTTCTATGGTAAAACTTTACTATGAAAGGTTTGTTAACAGCCAATTGAGCTATAAAAGTAATCATTAAGGACATGATTTTGATGCTGAAAAGTACCCAAATTTGCGGGTGATTGGTGCTGAAAAAATTTAAAAATTGGTGCAAAATTTTGTGGCGTTAACAACAGTCCTACCAATAACAGTCACAGTACGAAGAGTTACACTCGTAAATATTCGTACTTCTTTTGTAACTGCAGCAAAACATGATTAACTCGGTTATCAGCAAAGAGATAGCAATTATCGTGCAGAAAAACACTATGCTCAATGCGAATGCCTTTTGCCGAAAACTGGCGTGTTCGCGATTTTAATTGTCACTTTGCTCTCAATGAGTTTTTTTCACGATCGTGTGCCTAACATTACCGTGTGTTCCGGAGACATTTGCAAGAGTAGCCTCGTTGCTTTCTCAGTTTTTGTCAAACTCATTAATTTTTGTGCTCTTAGTGACAAACATATTTTGTATTTGTGTATTTTGTAGATAAAAAACTTACGATTTTAACCATAAAATTGATACACACCAATATAATCTGAATTGTTGTTACGCTAAAGCCTGATTGATCATAATTTTTATTGATAAAATGAAAAAAAAAATTACTGAATAATTAAGAATGAATTAAATCGCATAATAGAAAACTTAATTGCATCAATACAGAATTAGGGAATTAACTTGTAATCATAAAGAATAAATATATTTGAATTCAAGAATAGAAAATGTGTTTACTATGTTTACAGAGATTAAAGGCAGGAATTAAAATTAATTTTGCTTTTAAATTATCTTATTTTCTAATTTCTTCGAGATCAGGCTTCGGATGAGTACAAGAAATAAATATTTGTTTCAAGTAATCATTTAATTTTACTTTAACAGCCTCAATTATTTAAAATGCTTTTACAATGTTATTGAGAACGTCAAAAGTTGGACATTAAAAATAGAATATTGGTGTGTTCAGAGCAAATTTTAAAAAATATGCAATCGTGTAATTTCTTCTCTTAAAACAGTCGAAAAAACTTAATAGAAAATAAAACTTTAATTATTGTAGAAATTATGGCTAGCCCTGATGTAATATAATTATTTACATTCAATTGTATTCAATTGCTTTCAAATTATAACTTTTACTAAACTAGTAAAATTGACAAAATTTCAAATTTGAATTTTTCCGATGTAACTTTTTATAAAAAAAAACACAATACATAATTTAATCGTTTTTAATTAAATAAATCATAATTCGTTTCTCCTACAGATACAGTGAAACCGCTCTACAAAGGATACCAAAGAGGCCAAAAATCTGACCGTTATAAAGAGGTGGCCGTTGTAGAGAAGGTATCTTTAATTAAGTTAACTTAGGAGGGATATTCTAGTTTCCGTTGGAGGTGACCGCTCAAGAGAGGTGTCTATTTGGGGAGGTTTTACTGTTAAATAAAAAACGTTTTTATCGCTTAAAAGCAAAGGTTCTTTGACTCAGATTTTGTCAAAGCCTTGCATCTGCACGGTTTAATATAAATACAAAAGTGTTGTGATATTCATTTCTGTATTAGCGAAAAGACGCATGAAAATGGTTAATAAAGATATTAAATTTAAATAGAAATTTTAAATATTAAAGATAGAGAGATAAGCACAGTTGCCGAGTTATGTCGCGCGTGGATCGTAATCGCTGCATGAGAAACCGAGCCTTAAGGGTGAGGGTTCGAATCTAGGATTCTTTAAATAGTAGAAAAATTTTTTGCACTTTTGAAAGTCAAAAAATTTAAAATCATTTGCAAAAATTCACGCTCCTGCGTAGATTTGAACCCTAGCGATTGAAGTAAGTTTTATCTACGCTCGAAACCACTGAGCCACTCTGCTTATCTTTAATTTCTTGGTTTGAAATTTTCTACTTAAATTTACATTTTAAACTTTAAATTCTACTTTTAAACTCATAATTGAAAGTGCATTTCATATAATTCTAATGTTTATTCTTACGAATTTACCATGGTTTGGTGCAATTTTTGTGATTTGGTGCTACATTGTAAAATTTAGTGATTTCTGGTGTCAAATCTTTAAAGAAAAAACATCTATTATATCATATATATATATATTATATCGATACAGATTAAAGCATTTTTAAACAAATAAAAATTTTGGTGCAGCACCAAAATTCATGGCCCTAGTAATCATTAGTCAGGTTCAATTAATTGCATTTCAGGATAATTTCGTACGAATTACAAATACAACCTCATAAAGCAAATCTGGGCAAGATTAGGCCTCGACACCATAGCAAAATGGGCCATCTTCCTTTATTTTACAATATTTTATTTCAATCCGTTTATTGGTAAGTCTTATGGTACATATTGTATTTATTTCTTTTTCATTTTTATGTCAAGAGTTTCAACTATGAGCATCTCTGGTATCGCCCGGACATTCAGATTCCATCTGTACGACAGATTCGTATTTTACAGCACACCAAATGCAATAAAAATATTTATTTCTTAAATATAGTGTGATTAATGTAAGTTTCTCTTTTGTTGTCAAACTATTTGATTCATCGTCACTTAAGTCTTTTCCGATCTCATCCGGAACTTCATCTTTAACTTCCGTGTTTGTCATGTTTGCATTCAAAGGCCAAAACCAAGATTCTTCAGGTGCGGAAATGTTATTTTCTATATCTAAATGGTGACAAATTTTTTGAGAATCTCGCAAATCTTTTTCAATCATTTTCTCTGCGTATTTACTCTTCATTCTTTGTTCAAAATCAACTTCAATTTGCTTAACTTTTTGTCTTTTAGCATTGATTTGTGCATCGAGCAACGAATCATTGCCTAAACAGCTTCTGTCTTCTTTGATTACAAGTTTAATCGGCTCTACGACTTTATGCTTTTCGGGCTTAAATCCCATTTTCTGCAACAACTGAAATCCTTTATTCGAAGCATTGAGAGGCGAGTTCAAACCTTCTTCTCGTCGCTCTTTTTCCAGAACTTTCACAGGTTTCGCATTAGAAGCACAGCGTTTCTTCTCAATTTGCAGCTGTCGCTTGGCCGCTCTGTTGGTGCCAATTCCTGGTCGCACACTGTTAAAAGAGGCGATTTTAAATAAAATTTACAATCAAATCAAAAGCCAACACTCACTCCCTGCTTTGGTCCACAAAAACGTCAGACATGAAGTCATCGCAGTCACCGCGCTCATTCGAATCCATCGTTTGTTTGCTTTCAAATAGGAGTTCGATTCGAAAAATTCGATTAAAACGCGAATTTCGTCGCGAACCAAATACTGACACAAGTGTCGCCATCTTTTGTGCTCACTTGCGGTGAACGATAAGGTGAGACGAGAGGCGAAAATTGTGAACGCAAATTGCGGGTAAAAAAAATGAAGCAAACGTGGCTCTTATACAGAGTGTCCGATAAAGTATTTTACTTTGAAACTTAATAGCCTCAATTCTTTATTTTATATTTTTATAAAACTCTGTATTGACCTACTATGTTCATTTAATATTAAAAAAAAATATATTTTTAGAATTTTTATATCAAAGATAATATTCAAATAAAAAAATTTGCAGCATTAAATTTGAGAATTTTCTTATCCTTGATATTTCCATGGCATTTTTCGAACAAAAGTCTTCATTTCATTTCAATCAACATTTCAATCAATTTCAACAAAATCAATCAAGTAAAGATTAAATTTTCAAAAAATCACTTGGATAAGGTAACTAAAAATTTGGAAACAGCAAAATTTATAATTTTTTAAAAATTTTGAGCTGACTGCCGAGGAAAACTTTAAGTCTCGTTTTTATGATTTACTATGAAAGACCCTATTAATGTTACAAGTTTAAAAACAAAATCATTTTATTTTCTTTTAATTTTTTATAAGCGGAGCAAATGTTAAAAATTTTTTGAACTAGTAATAAAAATAGACAGATTTACATCGATTAGGATCATTAAAGAAATGATTAAAAGAGCAAAATGGGCAGCATCTGACACAGTTTCTACGTTTGAGGCTGGATAAAATGATGTCCTGACATAAAGACATCATTCAATGTTTTACCCATTCAAATTCCGAAGCAAATACATTAATTTCTGCAAATTTTAATTCATAGTTTGAAAATTTCAATCGGCCACTCTTTGGAGAGAGTTTTAAGCAAACTTTTGACTTCAGTGATTTCGTTGAAATGCTGAAGAAGGTTCAAATACTCGTTTATAAAGCAAACTATCGGCTATAACTGCAGTATGAAATTCGGCAACAAATTAAGTACATTGTGGCATGAAAACAAAAACGAAATGAA
>NCKU01003807.1:0-13940 GCA_003675995.1 Dinothrombium tinctorium | reverse complement strand
TTTTAGAATCATTGTTGTTCAGCGCTTTAAAAATGCAATGATTTTCCTATGGAATCATTTTTTGGCCAAATTCAATTTTTCTTCACATAAACTTATCATTATTTTTACAAAGTAAATGTTTAACATTTAAAAAGGCAAAATTCAAATCTTTGTTAATGTGAAAAAGAGTTTTTTACGATTTGTCGTTTGAAAGTTATTTAAAGTTTAATTTTGTATCACTTTCTTTTTGAACGCTCTGTAATGATAGATATCTGATAATTCTGTCTAAAAGCATGAAAAGATAAAAATAAATTGCATTTCAGTTAATTTAACATAAATTACAATAGAAAAAAAAATCTAGCACATAATGAGTTTTAACATTAAAACAAACGGAGTATAAAAGTTGGTTGAGATTTTGACCCACACTCGAAATAAAACAAACAATTTTCATCATAGACTTAATGTTAAAGTTTTCACATGAAAAACTTGCTTCATGCGCAAAAGTCGCACCTATGATAAGGGTAAACACGCATGAACTTGTATCTACATACTAAGTTTCATTGAAATCGGGATCGGGCAAGAAAAGTAGGTTTCTTATTAGCATTTTGCAGCAGCAGTTTAGTTAAGAAATTCAGCTCTCGCATATGACATAGCAAAATTTTTGCATAAAAAATTGTTCTCAATGCACATTAAGACCTTTTTCATACAATCGCGTGTCAGCAATTTTACTTGTCGCTTCTCTATTAAGAAATTTTTATTTAATTCTTTAACACTTTAATTCCAAAAATCGGTCAAAACTCAAAATTTTTATTTTCATTTTTAAAATAAATTTCTGTGTTGTTGATTTATAATAAACCTGGCTTTAAAATTTGGATAATGTGAAATAAACTAGCAGTTGAATTATGAAACTTAACCACGAAAGTGCAAGTAACTCGAATCGAATTTATTCGCCTAAATTTTCGGCGTATTTTGAAGGGCGCGAAAACAAGGAAGCTACGTGCGGTAGGCGAGCGAACGGCGGGCGCTGCGAGCGAACGGTCCCTGACACATTTTGTCTGCAAACGTAGACTTGTAAACAAAGTGCGGAAAGTTCGCTTCGTTTTCGCCTCGATTTCGCTTCGCTTTTGCCACAACCACACGCCGAGTGTCCGCATTTCATTTCATCTTTCAACGATCGGCCGCTAGCGATGAGTGCGGTTCCGTGGAAAGAAGCCGCTTCGCTCATAATTGTAGCGCGTACTTCGGTATCGCAAAGAGTCGGGCACAATTTGGGCAAAACTGTGGTCATCTCTTCGCGCGTGATTACGAGTACCAAAGATCGCGAAGCGAAAAGTGCGCTCACAAAAAACGATTATCGCTTATTAATGGTGAAACGAAGCGGCCTCTCGTCGTTTATGGCCTCAGCGTACGTGTTTCCGGGTGGCAGAGTGGAGACCGCCGATTATTCATCGCGCTGGTGGTCTGTTTTCGAAAATATTGGTATTTATAAAGTGGATCTTTTGTCAAAATTCGGCAATATCAATGGCCCGCGACCACCAATGATCACCGATCCGATAACAGTAAAAAACGCTCACATTGATGGCAGCTTTCTTCCGTCCGATATCGCTTTACGTATTGCTGCAATTCGAGAAACGTTCGAAGAAACAGGTAAGATTCAAACACATTATGCCGTTAGCGTTTATTTTTATTATAAATTCTGATTTCCTCGACTCTTATCGCATTTTGGGTCAAAACCTACTTTATTTCTCAATTATTCGAACGCTAGTGCGAACGGAGCTACATCCAGTTTCCTGTGATTTGATTTTGATTTTTTTATTCGAACATTATCTTGTTGACAACTCAAACTCGATATTAATCGTCATTTATGCTCTCGCGGCCATTCGCTAAAATTCGCTCTCCTCTTGTCCTCATTTAGCTTCCACCATTTTTTACAATCCGAAAATTTAAATCAGAAGAGTTGATAAAGTTCAAGTTACTGTTGCAAATTTAAAAACTTGTTCTTCATTTACTTAATACTTGATAAGCTTTTACGACCGATTTCAATTCTTTAAGTAATTTCAATTTTTCTTATTTCATTCTTTTCGCCAAAATTTCGCGTTCGTTAATGGCTTTTAAAATTTTCTACGCAATGCGGGGAATTTCAGCGGGAATCTCAGCTGAAGTTTAAAATTTATATTCTACAGTATTTTACCATTGAAAATGGTTTTTACTTTTGCTTCAAATGTTTTTCCATTTTTTTATCAAATCAATTCACGTTTCGCTTTTAAATGCGATTCTGGGCTGTAATATAATATTGTATTTGAACATTAACTTTATTAATTTGTCGCGAATTTCAAATTGTAATTAGAAACGAAAAGAAAACATGAAAAATTGGAATAAGAAAAAGCGCAAGTTTATCTTTTTACCTTTTTCAAAACAAATTAAATAAAATGGATTTTGTTAATCGCATTACAAAAGTAATTATTCGAAATTTTCATATTACATGATCTTTTAATCATATTACAATTGACCTGATTGTGAAGCATTAGAGGTGGAAACGGGATGAAAATAGAAATCCCGAACCCGCCTGTAACCCGTAAGCTAAAGGACTGTTCCGTCCCGTAAATCCCGTACTTCCTCAAACCCGTTACCCGTTAACGCTTCCTACTATTTTAACCCGTGATTCTTAGAACTTTTTAATTCATAATAACCAGCATAAGTACAATTGAATAGAATTATGAAACCATTACCACAAATTTCATTCCAATCTCAATACAATTGTTATAAAATTTTCAAAAAGTTCCATTCCATTACCAAATCGTTTCCACGTCATTCTTTACCGTTTTAATCACTACGGTTTCAATTTCAACTTTGCTGGTCTGAAAATAACAGAGCTCTGCTCTTGTTTTGATCAAATTATCGATCCAATTTTGTTCATTCTTGCAAATGATAATTTTTAATATAATTTTTATTTTAGATAAATTAGTACAGCTTACATTATTCCTACTCTCTTCCACTTCATATCATTCTATACCTCTCCACACTATCATTCTTACCATTCAATACGATTACCATTTGTCGTAATAGCAAACTGGCATTTTATTATCATTCCATAACATTTACGCCACTCATATATAATAATTGATCGCACAAGTGCAAAAAATTTTTATTTATGAAGTTTCGGGAGACTTTTCCTTCAAGATATATAAATATGAGCGCATGAACAAAAGGCGCTTTACGTTTCTCTGGACTAAGAAACCTTCTCTTTGTAATTTACCCGAAATTATCATCTTAAAGATAGTTACGAAACAAACGGGTTATTACGGGTTGTGAGGGTTTTACGGATCGTACGGGTGTGTGGGAAAAACGGGTTAATGTATTGATCCCAAACCCGTCCGTCCCATACGGAAACGGGCGGGTTTGGGACGGGACGACTTTTCCCGTGTCCCGTTTCCAGCTCTATGAAACATTTATTTAGAAATTATACTCTAACAAAAACATTATTCAAGAGTATAGACAAGCTTTCATATTAAAACAAAACTTTGAGTTGCCTTTCAAACATAATTTTTATTTTCTCTCAAGTAAACATTAATCTTATTCTTATCTAGTTTTTACAACGCAATTCGCAAAGAAACAGTAAATCTGCACAAAGTATAGAATTGGTATTTACCCAAGTAAATCTACATCAACACTGACAGATTTGAAGTTTCAAAATCTAAAATTAACTTTTTTTGTCCTTATGTTTAAAAAACTTACTTTTTAATTCACAATAAAACATTTTAAATGAAAGATTTTCAGCCAACCTTATCAAAATTATCAAGATACATTAAATAAAATGATTAATAATCGTATAAATTGAGCTACTGATCGACACCCAACTCATTAAAAATGCTCAAATTTTGCAATTCTTTAACAACTGTCAAACATTATTCATTAATAATCACAGTGGAAACTTACAAATTATTAGCTCATCTTATATAAATTACCAAATCAATTTTTTTCCTTTCTCATCGATCCCATTTATCTCAACAATTTCAATATCTTTATCTCTGCTTTTTATCTTCGGATACTTCTTTTTGATGATAGTCGCTTTTGAAATTTATTTTTAAATGGCTCATAATAATTCTCATCTTCTTAATGTATATATGTTATCTTAATAATTTTCAATCTTCTATATGTTATCTATATCTTAGTTTTTCTTAAGTTGAAATCACAATTTTACAGTTTCAAGAGAAATCTTCAACGAATGGTAAAGTTTAATACAAAATCTCATAAAAGAATTGTCAAAGTATTGCTTTAGGCAATCTCGAAAATTTTCATTTCAAAAGTTTGTTTAACGCCGATTCATTTTTAAATTTCACAAAAGATTATCCGAATTTTTCAAATGATTTTGTGTAAAGAAATTCTAACTTTCTAGTTATCTATTAACTACTAATGTATAACATGCTATATTGAATGGTGCTCGCTATTTAATATTTCGAAATTAAAGCCATTCCCAGTCCCCAATCCATCCATCTAAAGCCATAATTGGACACGTGTTTGAGGTATTTTTATAATTGCGAAATTAAACAAAGTCACTTAGTGTGTAGTTAAATGGTGTGATTGCTTTCTTTTTCCTGAAAGAAATAACATTCGTAATTAAACGGCGATCTTTCGAATCACTTCTTGTTTTACATTCAAAAGTTAGAATTGAAAGTATTTTGAATAATTAAACAAACAAACTTAACTTGCAGTTTGTAAAAATTTCTAAAAATTTCAATCCTTATTTTTCTTCAAAGAGTTCTTATGCAAATACTTTCATTCATTTCAAATTAACCAGCTATCATATCAGCAAAAATACATTGAAAACACCCGTTATGATGAGAAAGCTAAATTATTTGAATGAAGGTGTATAGGCTGAGTGAATTTTAAAACAAGAGTAATTAAGCTAAATGATTTAAATGTTCTCGTTTTAAATAAAAGTTTAATGTACAACTCCTACAGAATGTCTTGTTATCTTATCCATACAAAACCTGTACAGTTTATATAATTTATCGCAAAACATATTGGCAGGAGTTATACTCTTATTTAATATTTTCTGAAAATCTGATGATCGACTAACCTCTTTTGTTTGAGTGAACTTACCTGCTATCGTTCTTATATTTTTATTTCGACCTAAACTTAAATATTTAAGTTTTCAACGAGACTTTTTAATTTTGTTAAAACAATTGTAGACTGTAACTTAATATCTATCCAATAATTGAAACTAAAAAATGTTATTTTTTCTAACTTGGTACGTCTAACATATTTCTATGTAGGTAATTTATGCATTTTATTATCTGGCTTTAAAGCTTGATTTATTCAATTCTCAAAAACATCCTACTTTAATGATTTTGAAATTTTCATCATAAACTTATGCGTCAGATAAATAAGTCGATTGCAAAATAATTAAATTAAAAATGTACTACTCAGTCCAGAAAAAAGCTCTCTTTTTGTGCACAATGCTTCGCGTAGAGAAGCCTTTTGCCGAACAGAGGAGTACTTTTGAGAGCGTATTTAGACAAAATGAATAGTTTTAAAAAACATGTTACAGTTTTCGACAAAAACCCTCACATTAATCAAAATAGTTTTATTAACCTAAACTCACCTTATTTATTTTTACCGCAAGTTAAAATCTTATACACGCATTATGATGAGTATATCTCGTGCTCTTGCTAACAAAATGGGGATTTCTTTCTGTTTTAAGTTTAACTTTTAACATTTCGTTCTAGAAATTTATTCATAAATCACGGCAAATATAATTAAGACAATCGCTTTCTCAATCTGTCAAAGCTCTGTCGCCCTTTTGTCGCGTTTCGTTCGCTGATTTCTTTTTTCAACGCTTTTTACATTTTTAATTCCACTTTTAGCTCATCTTTTAATTTCATTTTTCCCTTTTCCCCGAAATTCAAAATTTTTAAAAAGCAAATTGAATTTCAGGCATTCTTCTCCTTACATTTAATCGGGAATCACCTTCATCGCAAACACCGCTATCTGATTTAGATGAAACAGAAGTCGATTTGGCCACCTGGCGCGAGAAAGTGCGCGAGGATCCGGCCGCCTTTATCGACCTGTGTTTGGAGACAAAACTTTGTCCGGACGTTTGGTCTTTGTACGAATGGTGGAATTGGCTGACACCGATTTCGGTCGGACACAAGCGGTTCGACACGATGTTTTATGTTTGTTGTTTGGAGAGGCAACCGAAAGTAGTTTTAGACAACTCAGAAATCACCACTTTAAAGGTAAAACCACATCACTTGCGAAGGTTGAGTGTGGGCGCCGTGTTTTTCTTTTATTTTCATTTTCGGCTTCATTTGGCGTCAAAAACCCGATTGCTCTGAAGGCCATTTGAGAGCTAGTAGATTTAATCTGTCGTCAATTGATTAATGTTTGTTTTGCAGTGGTGCACACCAACGGAGATGTTGGAAGAACACGTTCAAGAGAAGGTGTTTCTCGCTCCTCCTCAAGTCTACGAACTTTCAAGAATCAAAAACTTGACTAGTTTTTCGTCGATGAAAGATTTTGCTGAGAAGCGGCAGCAGCATGGTACAGAGCGCTGGTTACCTGTGCTTGCTACTTACAAAGATGGCGCATTGTCATTGCTACCAGGCGACGATCTCTATCCTAAAATTCCCGATGTAATAGGACGGAAACCAGTGCCCGACTTTCCGCAAACACTGTCGGAAATGCGTGCAAAAGCAGTCAGCATCAATCGCATAGAATTAAGAGGCCCAACTTGCGTCGCTTTATGCAATCAAACGTTATCTTGTGGCCAGTTGATTCCGGTGACTTACACACATCTTCAAGGCACCTTGCAGTCAATGTTGTAATTAAATCAATTTTGACTTGGCTCTTCATCTCAAAAATTTTAACTTTTTTTACCAATGCTCTCTATTGTATTATTTTTATGATTTTATCATTTTTACATCGAAATCTACAAAAAATTTAAATGGTTTCAAATCCAGAGATTACTTTTATACGACCAAAAATCAAAATAAAAGCAATATGTAAATAAAAATGCTTTGAATATACATATTCGCGAAACATGAGTCGGTGTATTGTATTGAAAATTAAAAAATTCTTCCATCATGAAACTAGGACGTTCGATTTAGATGCGAATTAACCTATTCAATTTTAAATTGCAGTCAATAATTTCCTCGGGACAAGTTCAGCTTTTTTATGTCCATCAAATTGATCTATTAAGGAGAATGATTTTTGCGATGCTCTTCTCTTCACTCTCACTCGTGTTTTCCAAATATTTTCGCGTTTGATTCACCGATTTTTAGCGCATTAAAAAAATTTTCTGAAAACCGTAAAATTTTTAAGATTTTAGCATTGAGAAGAATGCGAAATCGGTGATAATTACTTTAAGATATTTAACCCAAAATTGATTTGCGTTGATTTTCAGACAAATCGCCGACACCTCGTTAGTCATTAACACTTTTTGATTTGATGAAAAAACTTGTATGGGAGAATATTTTTGATAAATGTCGGCTCGCGTCTTTCCGAGTTCAACATTCGATACACGCTAGAACCAGTGTCAATAGTATGTAACTTAAATTTCACAACTTTCTCTGGAAAACAAGAATTGAAGCAAATCTCGATGGCGACAATTTCGCGCTTTGTGAATTTCACAGTTGAGTAAGAAAGCGTTGTCACGAGAATTTTTTGACTTTATCATTTGAGCTAAGGTCAACGGCTGTCTTTTTAGCTTTAATTTCAACTCTCATTTTACTTTCTTAACAAAATACATTTGAACTTTCAGACTGCTTATTCTCTTGGAAATTTTCCCAATTTTTTACGTGTTCAAAAAACCACAATAATTCATAATAATTCACTTCGAGCTCGTCTCGCCAGATTTTCTTATGCAAAACTATGTTTAATCGTAAAGCTCAATTAATTTTGCTGCTTGCGAATTCAATCTCACGTTCATTCGATAAGCTCCAAAGCTTTTTTAAATTCAAACTAGGAAATAATTTTTGCGTAAAGTAGCGACTGACGGGGGCATTGCATTTATTTTTTTTCTCATTTTTTCACAACAAAAATTCAATGTTTAAAGACAATGTCCTAATCTTAATTTGAATCTAATAAAGCTTTCGATAAAATCCTTTCAATACCATCCTTAAACTGAGTAAGATTGCAACATTACGCATTTCTCGATCTCGATCTCAATATTTTTCATTACAATAATATTGAATCAAAAAATTTAAAAAATTTCTAAATTGAAAAGGAATTAAAATGATGTAAAATTGAAGTGAAAGTAATTAAATTTTGCTTCTTCATGCAAATAACATTCAACTTCAAAAAGCGTTTCGTCGAAATGAACTGACAGTGCACTCACATCTCTATGCATTGCTTTGCGCAAAGAATTTGTTCCCAAAATTTGGTCAAAATCGGTTATTTACTACCTTGGGACGCTAGTCTCTTGTGGATATTTGTTTTTTTCCCGGCATTTGGAAATGCAATTTAAGCTTGTTTTGTGATTAGGAAAGATCGAATAATCGAAAATTTTGATTTAAAAATTAAAACTTTAATGAAATTCAAAAATTGGGATGAATAATAAAATAAAATTTAATTAAGCTATAAGACAGCGAAATGAAGGTTAAATAAATAAGAATGAAATAATTAGCTGAGCATAGTGATGAGAGCGAATTAATCGACATTTACAACGTTGACATGTTCAGGTTCAGATTCAAATAAAAGTGTTGCAGTAATCATAGGATTACTTCTGCTTGCATCAATTTTCTCATGGCTATCATACATGTTGCCATCACTCGTCATCAGATCCTCGACAGAGTTTTGTACGACCTTTGAGGATGCAAATGCCGATGACGTCGACTGCGATTTCTTATCTGATAGAGGCACAAATTCTACGTTTTCAATAATTATCGAAGGTACTTCCCAACTGCGAGAAGGGGACTCATCAGAACCGCTAAATAGCCAAGGACCAAAGTTCAGAGGTTGTTTTGATTTGGGCGCTTGCGGTTTTTGATGCGGGGGATGCAGTGGCGGTTGATAAAGCAAAGGGGATGCTTGAGTTGAAATTATTGTTTCATGGAAAGGAATCGAAGTAAAAGATCTTATCAACCAGGAAGCTATATCGACAGGTATTCTATCAGGTCTGTATCCATGAAGCGACTCATCGGAGGCAAGTCTTTCCCAAAAGCCTCCTCGCTGGAGACCACGTATTCCTCCTAGAAACCAGGAGCTCAGGCCATTAGGATACTTGTAAGGATACGGCCTCGGTGGCGCTGGAATGATGGCTTCTTCGCTGATGGATTTTGCATCGGCCGCGACACCATCAACTCTTCTTGATGGGAAAATCATTGGTTTAAAGTCATTCGGTGGCTTTACATAGACGGGATGAACATCACTGTATTCGACTTTGAGATCTCCACTAGTTTCATTGTCATTCGAGCTGTCCAACGGTAAAGCGGGACTATAATCGACAGAGACCGCTGGCCCTACTCCTTCCTCTTCAACTTCAGGAGGATTCTTCTCGAATTCGGGTGTCGAGAGCCCAGCTTTTTCGCGCGTGTATGGAACAGCTTTGCCATCATCTTTTAACAAAATCACAGATTTTGGCTCTTCTTTCGGCGATGGCGACAATGATTGCGATGCATATGGATGAGGTTTTCCGGAAGTGATTGCGGAAGACTTGAAAATACTAATCAGTCTCAAAGTTTGCGAATAATCACAATGCGAAAGAAGAAGCAATAAGATTGCGACTGTGGAGAAAGGTTTGAGAACCATTTCGAGCGACGCGATCAAAAAGTTTTTCGATAAAATAAAACTTGCTTTTGTCTTGAAGAAGTGATGCGAAGTGATGTCTGCGTAGGAAGTAAACGAAACACGGCGCTCACTCTTTTTTCGTCATCTGAACGTGAACTTGAACTTGAATTTGTTTTAACAAACGAAGCACTTCTTAGTTCCTGTTTTTCCTGTTCTTCGCTTTTCTTCACCGAACTGATCTGAACGGCGGCCACTCGGATACGCAAAACCGCTTGTCTCGCTTTTAGAAATGAACTTTTGCCAACGAACGTTGCTTGCTTGCGTTTGCTCGCAAAACGAAGAGCGATCTGTTTCAGAACCGACTGAGGATTGGTGCCTTTTAAAGACGATTCTCAGCGATTACTTGTCGTCCTTCGTCTTGTTGTTGTTGTCATCGCGAAGATGTTATGCTTTTTCATTCACTTCTCGGCTTAAATTCAATCACGCATTGATTGTATCGCGTCTAAAACTTTACGCAACTCGTCGAGGGGCGCAGCGAGAGGGGCTTTGGCGCCAATGGCTTGTGTCTGCCCCACAATGTCTCTATTAAAGTGATGCAATCATCTTTTCAAAAAATTTTTCAATCCACCGAACGGCCTGTGAACTCGCCTCCAATTATTTCGGGCGATTTTGCTTAACCCGATAATCTCGTTTTCAAATTTGCATAAGCCCTCTATTAAATTGTTCATCCATCCACTTCAGTCATTGATTTTGATCGTCTTTAATCGTATTTCATCTTCGAAACGGAAGCGTGTTGTTACAAAGCTTACAATTTTTTCATCGTGTTTTTTACTTCAAGCGATTTAAATGAAGGGGCAGCTTTATATATACGCAAATTAAGACTCGCATAGAATGTCATATTCATTTCTGAAATTGAATTTTGTCTTGCAATCATCCGCTGAACAAAGCGCTAAAAATACATTTTAAAGAGTAATTCTCGTGAAAATATTACACAATAAACGAGTTGTATGAAACCTATTCGCTTTTCAGTGTTTTAATCGCAAAAAATTCAATTTTTTGTCTAAACCTATCAAGCAGATCTCAATTTTTTCCTATCAATGACTTCATTCTGTGCAATTCGCCCGCGCACAAAATTATTTGAGCGTGATTGAGTGAAAATTATTATCAAAATTTCCCACGTCTTGGCGAAAGGCAATCAGAGACGCTTTAAAATAATCAAATTTATCGGGAAACCCGATGCATTTAAATTATTTCAAAATATTTGAAATCACGTCAACGTAAGTTTTAAATTGAGTTTTCAAGCGAAAACTATTTTCACTTTTTTTTACGCGTGTTTATTTACAGTAAAGTAATTTAATATTGACGAGTTTGAGAGTGAGGAGTTTGAATTGCGTTTTGAATTTTTTCCATTCCATTTTTAGACTTGTTTATCGTAGAAATGAATTCTTCTGAATGGAAAGCAGCTTATTTGACGCGCAATTTTTTTTCTTAGCAGAAGCCTTAAAACGAATTCTCATTTAATCTCTGCGATCGAAGCGTTTTTATGTTTACATGCAACAGTAAAAATAAATTATTCATGTTTCTAAGATTGTTTTTAGGACATTTTTAAAAATTTTTAATTTTTTCTAAAAACGCATCAACAATAAATTTCAATACTTTTACAGTTCAAAATAAGTCGTGAAATATAGAGGACACAGAAAGTAGAGTCACCGTGTTGAGTGTAAATTCATCTGAATTCTAAATTTATCTTAAGCACTTTGGCCATCAAAGAACAGACGCTTCTTTAAATTTGTATTTTTCGTTGCTCACAAAATAAATTTAAACACGTATTCGAGCGGTTTTTTAATTACGTTACATCAAGTTAATAACTTTTCAACAATTGAATGAATTTATTCCGAAAGCGCTTCTACACAATATGTGTTTACATTGTTAGATAAACCCTTTTATAATGGATTCATTCAAATGGTCAAGGTGATCTATTGTAATATAAACAAATTAAAAACGCCTATAAAATGTGTAAATACAAGCGTTGAGTTTGTAAATTTGTCGAGAAAAACCTGAGATAAAGTAGCGAACGAAAATGGGAAATTCACACATTCCGTCAAACGTAGTTCCCTCAAAATTTTTGATCACAAGTAAAAAATTTCAAAGATTTTAGGTTATATATAAAATAAAAAATGAGGAAGAAAGTAAACACGTGAACAGCATTTATAATTTAGCAACAGTTTTATAAAAAACACAGAGTGCCTCTTCAAAACCGATTCTTAATATAAAATTGGAAGGGAAATAACCAAATTTGTTGAACAATGCACAAACTACTATTTTTGGAGCTTCATTTCTCGGTTTTTTCTTTTGATTATCTTAAGAAAAACTTTAAAATGTGGGTAATTTTTTTGTAAAAAATTCGAAACTATTTTGTGATGTAGTGGCGGCAAAAAGTATTTCGATGAAATGCCGTAAGCATTTTGAGCCATTCTAAGGACGTTGGTTTTGCTATTTAACCTTATTTTAAAATGAGCCAGAAAAGTGTTTTTGTGAAATATATGGAGTTTCGGAGAACCTCGAAAAGCAATGGCTTTTCTGGCAAAAAAATCATGAATTAAACTTATGAACTTTTGTATTCTTGAAACAAGTGATCAATCGAGTTCATCATAAAATGAAGCGAAGTGGAGTGAAACAACCATTTGATGCTCCTATTAAAGGTAAAATGGAAATTCAATACAGAACTTAATTCTGTAGATTTTTCTGTTTGCCTTCGTTCAAAATTGTTTCTCACTGAGCGCAATATCAATCTTCAATGGAGATTCATTTTCATCGCAGATTCTTCCGTTCGCTATTTCGTTATGCAATCTAACTAATGATTAAAGTATCGGAGTTGATTTATGACATCATCTCGCAATTAAGCAACATAAAACCTTTTTTCTTAAAAGTCAATTTTTATTAAATTAATTGAATTTTTCGAAACTTTCTGGTTTCAATTTAGTTAGCGAACAGTGGTAGCCAAAAAGTAACTTTTCTTTCTACATTTAAAACTGATTTAATTCGATATCTGAATTTTCACTGATTACTGATAAGATAACATCTTTCTAGCCATCAGTGTATAGTCGGTACAGGAAAAAATGTTTTGCGATATTTTCATTAAATTCACCGATTTTGTGTGAATAAGATCGCAAAACATTTTGTTTGTTAATGTACGAATATTTAAGTGCGATACTCTTCGTACTTTTCCTTTGAAATATCAAAAGATGACCAATTTTGCTACCTCGAATGCGATAGAAAAATTTCTTCATAAAAATAGAGTTAAAAATTTCTGTACCGAATTGATCATTTAAATTTTTATCATTTAGAAGCACATCATTTTTTATCAAAACTCGAGACAAAATTTAAACGCATTTAAGAGTCAAATTTAGCATTGTTATCCATCATGTTTAAATAGATTTTAGCTTATTCAAGTCAGAAGTATTAACACAATTGCATTCAATTGTATTTCATATTAACGATAGTAATTGAGTTTTTTGGACGGAGTTTTTATTAAAAGAAATGTTAAGTGACTGTGAGTGAGGCTATTTTGCAATCGTTAGAGTATAAAGATTTAGTTAAATATCTTCAAATATTTTGGTTTAAAAAAGCTTCAACTATTCAACTATATAGCTCATGACTTTAGAAAAATGCTCAAAAGTGAAAGAAGTGAAAAGTGGCGACTTCAAGAATATTCTAGCATCTAATTCATGGACATCAAGTGAGGTTCGAATAGATTCAGTATTTTATAGTAAATGAACTGCCTCTAAACATCGGTTGCTTGCTGTTAGTGTCGAAGTCAGAAGATTGGGGAGCCTACCGTTTATGCTCGCTTATCGCATTTCAAAGCAATTGAAAACAGGTGACTGTCATTGCAATAAGAAACACTTATTTTGTTGATAAATCATTCACAATCTACTCACTTTTTACTTAACTTCTCTTCATTCTTTCAAAGCTCACTTTACAATCTACAATTAATCGTAGAAATAAATGAACGATTAGTGCAGCATCATTTGTTGCTAATTTGAAAAATTTATTCACAATTTTTGTACGTCATTTTAATCGGAGTTCTAAGCGATCTTTAAGTCTGTTCAATTAAACTTACAATTTTTTGTTAGTGTCAAAGCTAAGAACAGATATTAATTGCATCGGTGACATTGACTTTTAACTATTATTTTTTGCACAAAATAAAGATATTTTAAATTGAGAGACTG
>NCKU01003806.1:0-13940 GCA_003675995.1 Dinothrombium tinctorium | reverse complement strand
TGACATCAAAAATATTTCGATATTTTATCTATTTTGCGAGTTATTTTTACTCAAAAAAGTGATTTCTTACTTTCTGAACCGCTTGTAGTACCGATTCGTTAGTAATTTTCAATAAATGATTAAGAATAAATTTTATTCAATTTTCAATATTTAATCAATTTACTTTAACAATCGATTTGTTATCTGCTTTTTAGAACAAATATTCCATCCGCACACTTTATTCCATTTTCATTGCATCAGCCATTTGGACCAATTCTTTGCAATCCGGAATATCTTTAATTGCTGTCTTGCACTTTTCCCATCCCGCTTTCGTTTTCTCTTTATTCTTCTCCTTAAATGCAGCCTCAGCTTCTCTGCATGTTTTCACTAACTCAGGCTTGTTCTTGAGTGCATTTTCGCACTTTCCAGCAGCTTTTTGGAAATTTTCATCATTTTTACCATCGTTAGCATCGATGAATTTTGCAGTTACCAACAGCACAAAGAAAAGCACAAAAGTGAAATAGCTTCGCATCATTTTGAAAACTTTTATGCTCGTTATTAGCGATTGAAGTTAGAATGTAAGAGCGATTCTGCTCCTTAAATAATCGGTTCGTGTTTAAACAAATGTTATTTAAAAAAAGAATGAGCGAATGCATTTTCACTGTAATTTCCACGATTTATTTGCACTTCAAACGCGCACAATATTGTTTCCAAACACAATTTAAAAACCTAAATAAATATGATTATTTCGCCGAAGCCAATTTAATTGGAAAAATTTAAAATAAAAAATGATGTGATTAACGCTTAAAAATTTTTTTGGACAAAGCTGTGCAAGCAAAAGAAAAATTCCGTTGAGCAAACGCGACTAATGAAGAATTTAATGGCTTAAATTTCTGACTAAATGGCTATGGAGCATAATTTAGCTTTGCTTTTTTGAAAAAATTTGAAATTTTATTTGTTAATTTTGTAAAATTTATTTAAATAAATTAAACTAAGCAGTTTTAAACTAACAAGGAAGAGCTCTGAAATGCAATTTATCAGTCTCAACCAAATTCAAAACAAAAATACAAGTAAAATGAAGCATTTTGGTTTAAAAATTTTTGCTCAATCGAAATCTGGACAGAGATAATTTCGGTCAAAGATAAAATAACAAAAATAAATTTAAAATCAAAATTTACTTTGCTCATTGGCTCGATTGTTAAAGGCTACGGTCTTTACCGATAAGATGTGTGGTTTTAATTTTTTAATCAATAAGATTTTTCAAATTTCTATAATTTTAATTTAATTTTTTTAAATTTTGTGTTTGAAATTTTATTCAACTATTTCAAAAGTAAAAAGGCATTAAAATTTTAAAAATTTTATTTGCATTGAAATAAGTCCAAAAAAAACTGAATCAAGAATAAAAATTTTTCTTCATGCCAATAGATAACTTTGCCTATGGATAGCTAAATATCATCCTTTTCTTTCAAGAACAGCTTCCTTCCTGCTAATTTCGCATACAATCGGCGCTAATAGTGAGAGACATTTTAATCTTTGCAATATAACTATTACGGATAGAAAAACTAATTTGACTCTAGAAAAATTATAACTCGTCGTGTCCTGTCCCGACCCGCTTACCCGAATTCCGGTTCAAACCCATATGCACCACTTACTCTTTAAACTTCCATTACCTTTAAAATTCTCTGAAAATATTGATTTATTTAGTTAAATGAGATAAAATGTTTTCATGAAACTATTTGTTCATCATGTCAAATCAAACAAATGAAAGCGAGTTATACTTAATAGAGCCAGTCGTAGGCGAAATTAGCAGAAAGGAAGCTGCTCTTGAAAGAAAAGGATAATAGTTAGTAATCTAAAGGCAAAGTTAACTATTGGCATCAAGAAAAATTTTTATTCTTGATTCAGTTTTTTGGACTTATTTCAATGTAAATAAAATAAAATTAAAAGTTCAAGAATAGGGACGAAAATAGGTGATTTGTGTGATTTAGGTGATTTTCATATCGTCGGATCAAAAAAACTTAGCATCGTTGGACTCTAGATTTTATTTTTAATGTTAATAAAAATGCTTATTTGCTATTTGATAAGCATCTTAATTGTTTCTAATAAAATTTAATTTAAAGATGTGTTAATTTTTTTAACCTCTTACCCCTTCTTTCATGTAGCTGTAAATTTTCATTAGGCAAAATAAAAATTGACATATTTTTGTAATTTAAGAAATTTTCATTTTGAGCATTTTTATAGCAAAACATTCTGTCATTGACTTTATATTAAATTTTTTTAATAAGAATTTATCGAAATGCATTCTTCATTGCGCAATGTTAACTTTTTTGTACCGTCAGCAGTATTACTCTGAGGAGGAGAAAGTATCTGCGCACAAAAAGTTTTTTGCTTAGAATAGTACAAGCATCTAAAACAAGTTTGTGTGTAAATAATTAAGCGAAAGAAGAAAATGTAAGATACAATTCTTGATCAATCTTTACTCCATTTCATCGTCAAGATTTTTTTTTTACGCACTCATAGCAACAGTATCTCAATTTTGATTTTACTCTTGTGACTACACAAGAATCGCAAAAAATTTGATTCTCGATGAATTTTGAACGGTATAGATTACCACTTAAGTATATTAACAATTTTCCTTATCCCGATTATTTTATCGACCAAAATGTCTACGATGCGATTAAGTGGACTCCTCAGGAAGATGACCTGATTGTGGCCACTTACCCAAAATGTGGTACAACTTGGATACAGGCAATTGTTTGGTCATTACAGCATTTTGGTGATTGGCCTATGCCAAGATTCAATAATATGATGATAAGAGAAACACCATTTATCGAGTGCATTGGTAATTTTTAGTGATGTTAGAATAGAAAAGTCAAAATAATTATTTTAATCTTGATGATAGGCCCTAAAGCAGCAGATGCGCTTCGTCCCCCTCGACACTTGAAGACACATCATCCGTTTCATCTAACACCTTACAGTCCGAAAGCAAAATACATTACAATCGTGCGTGAACCAAAAGATGTTTGTGTTTCCTACTTTCACTTTTGTCGCCAATTGTTCGAAATCAATGAAGTCGATGTTTGTACTTTCGATCAGTTTTTCGAAGAATTTATGCTTGGTGAAGTGCCATACGGCGATTATTACGATCATATACTTTCGTGGTATGCGCATAAAGACGACGAAAATGTTCTCTTTCTTGTATACGAACAAATGATTAAAGATCACGTCGGTCACATCTTGAAAATTGCCAAGTTTGTCAGTTCAGAAAAATGCAACTACGAGCATTTAATTCTGAAAGATAATGCGAAATTGTTGAGACAAATTTGTGAAAATACAACTTTTGATTCAATGAAAAAGGTGCCAGTTAATAATCCTTGCGAATTCACAGATCCAAACAATGTTGGCGAACGTGGGAAGTTAATTGATTTTTTTCGCAAAGGTGTAATTGGTGATTGGGTTAATTACTTTAATGCAGAGCAAATTCGACGCATCGATCAACGAACAAAAGAAAAATTTGGTGATTTAGTAAATACTTTTGGCTGGAAAATTTAACAATAATTGATATTAAATGCAGCATGAAACAATCAAAAGCAAACGCAGGCCTTTTTACTCATTCTAACTACGATTAGGAATTTCTAATTCCAATGCAAATACAAAATAATTTTACTCGACAGGAAAAAGATTGTAATTTCRTAAATCACTGATTTGTATGCTTTTTGTGTCGGGAGTAATAAACAATTTTTAAAATTTCATTTTAGAGTTCTTTATTGCAAATGAATAAAATTTTTAATTTCGTGGGTCGTGCATGTTGGCTTCAAAATGCGTCGTGTTCGAAAAAGTAGGCATGGGTAAAAAACTCTAATAGGTATCGGTAGACGATACGGCGCGGTAAGACACTTGAATTTATCAAGCTCGTTGATAGCGAAATGAAGAATAAAGTCGGTGACGAATTTTGGCTAAAAAGCGAAATGCAGTTAGCATGCAGTATTTATGCACATGTTTTTGCTATCATATTAACGATAGCCGATTCGGTCGTGCTTCATTGTGTTGCAACGTACGAAAGTGTTTAAGATTTACGCGCGTAAATCTTCGTTTAATGATTGTTGCTGATATCGCTTGCACTGTTGCGAGTGTGCACGACACATTAAATTCTTTCCTTCAATTGCGCAAATATCTATTTAAAACCTTGTTAGACCTTTTTTTTGACTTTAGATGTTGGGAAATTTTATAACTTTTGTAATAAAAATTTGTAGAGAAATTTGTAACAAAAACGTTTTCAAAATTAAAAAAGAAATTCTTTTTTTTTCATGTTTAGTTAAATTGAAATATTTTAAATATAAGAATTTAGTTTTTGAAGCAATGAAATTTGAAAATTGAGGGTATTTAGTTTTTAATATGGCATTATTTGTTTATTTATCATTGTGCCTGTTAGTTTTCAATTTTAAAAAGTTATTTAACATTTGTTTATTTTAATTTATTTAAAAGCATCGCAAAAAGAAGGCAAAGATTATGTAACACATGAATGATGCTTCAAAAAAATGGTTGATTTTTGCTAACCAGATAATGGAGATTCATTCGCAAAATGTGACCCAAATAAATACGAAGAGTTATGTATATATATATATATATTTTCATTTAACTTCTCTTGCTTTGTTTATCTTGTTAGATATAAAACTCATTTTCTTATTACGCATTTTATAGCTCACATTCTCAATAAATTTTTCTAACTCATTAATTCTTTGGTTTTTACTTTTATTTTTGTGCAATATTACTGTAAAAAAATGTGCTGCTAAACCAGCCGTTTATCAATAAGCAGTACACTGAGCAACAGCGAGCTTTTTTTGCTTTTTACTGTATTATTATCGTAATCTCATTCACAATGTACAGAGCAAACACAAAGTTTCGAGTGAGCAGAGATATGCGCGAAATCACGTTACAATGGCAAATGCTACGTGACTTTGTATCTTTTTAAGCCCACCCCGATCGAAATTTTGTATTCACTTTCTATATAAAAAATAAAAAACTTATTTTAAATAAGTCTTTTAGAGTTTATTTGTTAATTTCGATATGATTATTTAGTTAAATTTAAAATTTTCCACTCTGCTCTTTAATTTTCTAAATTTTATCGTTATTAATCAAGTAGAAATGTTAAAAGATTTGTTAAAAAAGCTGGATATCAATGTATTATATTTATTTAAACATTATTTAATATCTGCGATAAATATTTCATAATTAATAATTAATTTATTATAAAAGGGTTTATGCGAGAATACACCCCATCATAATAAATTTATAAAAATCTTTTCACTTGATTTGAAATTTGCATTAATGCAAAACAATAGATTGAAAACTTTTATTGGACACGAGTGTACAGTGCGGATAATTAAAAACGAAAATTTTGCCATAGACATAATGATAAAAGTTTGCTCTTGTATAAAGTGAATGCATATACATAAGAGTGATTTCATCATTGTTCACTTACAAATAAGTTTCAACAAACTTTCGTCGCAAAAGCTCGAAAACCATTCGTAAGTTTCGCTTGTTTTGTAATTGTGGCAGTTAACTTGTTTTCAAAATTAGTGTTTGAATCGAACGTATTGAGTATAAATATTTTTGAAAACTCAAGAAATAGCAACTGAACGAAAGAGGCGTGAGTTAGTGTGCGCGTTTTCGGTGAAAACATTTCATCGTTCGGCGAAATCGAAAGTCAGAGAAACTGGAATGAAAACGGGAAACGAAAAGAGTGAACGCGAAGAGAAAGACGAGGAAGAGGTAATTAGTGAACGAACCCCTTTGTGAAAGAGTGCCGCTCGAAAAATGGAGTTTTCAGAGTCTTCAATTGCAAAGAACGAGAATTCGACAAAAACCGAGCAAACAATGTCCGAATTCACGGAATGCGAAATGGAAATTCTGAAAGCGATCGGGAAAATCAAGAAACAGAAGCAGAAAGCGTCCTTCGATCGCGTCGTTAACAGCCTCAAACTGGTTAAAGATAAGTATGAAGAGTTCAGTTCACAGGAGAAAATTCAAGACACTTTGGATCGAGCGGTCGAAAAAGGCTTCATTCAGAAAACGTATGGCACTACGGGTGTGCTCTCATTCAAAGAGATGGGCAATGCGGTTCAGATCGTCGCGCAAATTGCCTGTCGCAAGTCCGCTTTGCAGAATGCCGCAAATGCCGCTCACCTCAAGTCGACTACCACTCCAACCACGCCGAAGCCATCGGCTGCCTCCAAGTCATCGAAACCCAAAGCAGTCAAAAATCAGACGCCAAAAACATCAGCAAAACCCTTACCATTCATACCCACGAAAACTCCGCGAACAAAACCGCAAAAGGCGGTCTCTGCCGACATTCCAACATTTGCCTCTACTAATGTAATTTCTTCACCTGAAGCCTTGTCGCCGGCAAAACCAGCAGCTGTAAACAAACGTAAAGCATCAGATGAAATCAAATCTGCGACGCCTGCAAAAAAGCCGAGGCCGGTGAAAAAACCAAATGATTCGAGTAGTCCGAAAAAATCGACAGAAGCATTGATTCCGCAGCTTTTACCAAATGTTAAAAAGCAACAAATGTGCGGCATTTGCAAAGACGATTCTTCAAAAGACGAACTCATCTCTTGTAGTGTTTGTAATCTGAGTGGTAAGTTGTATTCGAGAAGCGTTCAATGTAAATACGCATAATTATATGCAATCGATCGTTGAATTTTTTAACAAATGTCATTTTTATAGTGAGACTCATTTTTCGCATTTATTACTTCAGAAAAGCTTTTTTAAACGCAGAGGCAACGCATGCTTTTTGCTTAGTTTTTATTATGTTCTTATTCCTTCAAATCACGCGTTTGCAAGTCACATGAAGTTTAGACCATTGCAGTTTATTCTTGCAATTTGCATTGTTTCAATAAGATCCCCATTAAGTTCCCGTTGCTAGTAGATGTGTCTTACAAGTTCAAAATTGCGAACATTTTTGTGAAAAGATTAAGATTCTAATCATTAAACGAAATACAAACTGTTTGCCCGATTGAGGCCCGCAATTTGAATTGCCAATGGCAATATTTGTCGAAGTAATTATTTTTCGTTTCTTCGAATGTTAATTTAATATCTTATCTGTGTTTGCTTTATTCTTAATTTTCTTTTAACATCCGTTTTCTTTTACTTCTTCAGGTCATGCTTCGTGTTTGAATTGTACAAAAGAATTATTCGAAAGGATTAAAAAATCTGTCGTATGGCAGTGTCCTAATTGTAAAACATGTTCTATTTGTGATCAGAAAGACGAAGGTGGAAATATTGACTTAATTATTTGTTCAATTTGCGATAAAGGCTATCACAAGAACTGTATCAAATTTTCAAATTCACATTCAAGCTTGCCATTGACTGTGACAACTAATTGGGTTTGCGATGGTTGCAATATTAAAAGCAGAAACGACTGCAATAAAAAATTAAGTAAAACATCATCCAGACGAAACTCCTCATCATCAAATATTACGATGAAGAGAGATGCCAAACTCCATGAGTCCAAATTGGATGCTGTTTTAGCATCCAAAAGCAAGAAAAAACCATTTGAAGAATCTTCAAGTAGCGAAAGCGATAGTAACATCGATGACGAAAGCGAAGATAACGAGGATGTAAATGTTGAGGATGACGATAATGCAAAAGAACACAGAGATTCTTATAGTGATGGAGAAAATTCTAAATCATCATCAGTGCAACAATATTCAAACATTGATTCGTCAAGCAATAATCCTGACAATCCGAAATTAAAAGGATTGATTGACGGATTAAGCAAATTTTTTACTCCGACTAATAAGCGCAAATCCAGAAACAGTTTTTTGACTGCAGAGCAGCTAGAGCAGCAGCAATTAGATGAACTTCAAAAAATGGACGAAGAAGAGAGCCAAAAGGAAGAAAAGAAAGAAAGCGAAGTTTCTAATGACGAAATTGCTGATAAACAGGATGAAGAAAACAATAAGGAAGAAATGGATGAGCATCCAGAAAAGTCTGCCAGTAAGATGCCTCAGAAAGGTAAAGAAAAAGAAAAAACAAAATCGCAATCGCGAAAAAAGAGTAGGTCTCGAATTCTTTCATCTGATGAAGAAAGAAGTGATTTAAGATCAAGTTTTAGCGAAGTAAATGAAGTAAAAACTAATCTTAAAGAAAATTTGCATTCCGATAGTGTAATTACGCTAAAGGAAAAAATATCTTCAAAAAATAAAGAGCACTTAGAAAAACGAGCGAAGGAAAAATCTCCATCAAAAGAAAAATCAAAAACAGAAAAATTGAGAGAATCGAAAAAATCTGAAGATTCGAAATCCGAAAGATCTCCAGAAAAAAGTCGCTCATCTAAACGAATACCCAAATCGAATAAGAAAAAATCAAGACCATTATTGAGTGATGATGACTCGCATGATGATGAGTTGGAATCTTTGAGCAGTGTAAAAGAACATGTAACAGATATGAAAGAAAAGTCTTCGTCAAAGAAAGCTGAAACTTCAAAGAACGAGAACAAAAGAACTCGTCCTCAGAGGACAATAAACACTCCTCGAACTCTTTCTCCTTCTCCAATAAAGCGTCCCATATTGTCTTCGGCAGCGAAGCGGAAGAAGCAATCTATTGCTACGCCTATAACACCTGCCAGACCATCCACGCCAAATGTATCAAAAGTTACTCCCACAGTGTCACCACCAATTCGATCTTTGCCAACAGGTGTAACTGATACAGATAAAAAATACTTTAAAGAGGCGCAGGAAATTGCCGAAAAGCAGTTTGCGACCCATATTTGTACACCTCTGAAGCAAA
Source organism: Dinothrombium tinctorium (assembly GCA_003675995.1). Lineage (NCBI taxonomy): Eukaryota > Metazoa > Arthropoda > Arachnida > Trombidiformes > Trombidiidae > Dinothrombium > Dinothrombium tinctorium. The sequence continues at coordinate 5,168 of NCKU01003806.1, read as the reverse complement.
AACCACTTCCTCCTCCAAGTGTAGAGAAAGATAAAAAGAATGAAAAAGAACACAATCGTGATGTTACGCCCGCAATGCGCTGTCCAGCTTCAATTGAATTTGGGGAATATGAGATTGATACTTGGTACTCTTCTCCATATCCTCAAGAGTACGCTAGATTACACAAGTTGTTCATCTGTGAATTTTGCCTGAAATACATGAAAAGCAAACCGATTTTAGACCGGCATTTAGTAAGTTAGTTCTCATTGATAAAAGTCCAAATTATCTTTTTTTTATACAGACAAAATGTGGTATGTTTCAACCCCCGGCCACTGAAATATATCGAATGAATCACACTGTCGTTGATAAAACCGTGCAGCTAAGCGTTTTTGAAGTCGATGGATTAATTAGTAAAATATATTGTCAAAATCTGTGCTTGTTGGCAAAGTTATTTCTTGATCACAAAACTCTTTATTATGACGTGGAACCTTTTTTATTCTATGTCTTAACAAGGAACGACAGCCGAGGTAAAAGTTATAACAGAAATGATCGCAATTCATCTTCTTTTTAAATAGGTTGTCATTTCATTGGTTATTTCAGCAAAGAAAAACACTGTGCTCAAAAATATAATGTTTCTTGTATAATGACATTACCAGTTTACCAGAGACATGGTTATGGCAGATTTTTAATTGAGTTTAGCTATTTACTTTCACGTAAAGAAGGCCTTGCAGGCACACCGGAAAAGCCGCTCTCTGACCTAGGCAAAATTAGTTATCAATCATTTTGGAAATCAACTATACTCAAATATCTGAAAGAGAAGTCACAAACTACAGTTGAAGATATTTCGAAGGCAACTGGTATGAATGTACACGACATTGCATCTACTTTGCAGCATTTCAATATGGTTCATTATTCTAAAGATGAAAATGGCTCACCAAAATATGAAATAAAAATTAAAAACGAAATGCTCAATTGCTTAGACAAGAAGAAAGTTGTCGTTGACGAAGATTCTTTACGATGGACACCTCTTGTTCCCCCTAGCAGCGTATCAAGTCAAGAAGAAGATGAGAACGTTGCTGATGAAATCAATCGAACTGAAATTTTAGAGCTAGAGCACATTAAGAGTGGTCCAATTGGTCCTCCAGTGACCCTAAAAACTTTTAACTCAAACACACCTGCTCCAGCATCTGTTCGGAGTTCTTCGAAAAAGAAACGTAGGCGACGGTGGAATAAAACAGGTTACAATGGAAACCGTAAAAAGCGGAGATCAACAAAATCGGGTGAAAATTCTACTAAAGTTAAACACGGAAAAGATGATGTTACATGTGATGACGACTCTCAAATGACGAATGATGAATTTAAGGATTTCGACGAGTCATCGCAACAATCACAAGAACCTTTATCTCAACAATCTCAAGAAGAAGGATCAACCACAGAAGAAGAAACTGAAGAAGAGGCGATCAGCTTGACTCCGGTTAAAAGCAGTCCTCTCGTTCATGAAAAGAGTGAAATAGAAGAAAATGAGAACAAAAATGATAGGAAAGTTGAGGATGAAGAAAATCAGAAAAACAAAACCGAAACAAGAAATGAAGAAAAAATTAACGAAGAGGCAAATTCATCATGTTCTAAAAAATCTGATGCAACCGATGAATTTACCACGAATTCAACAAATGTAGCTCCTACTACTCAGTTGTCCACAACTCCAATATCGAGTTCATCACAATCGGTGCCATCACCACAAAAACAAAAAGCTGTCTCGCCTCCAGCAACAATGAAAAAATCACCCCTTGTTCAGCCTCAAGTTTCGAATTCTGCATTGCCACCGATTTCGACACAATCCTTAACTCCGCAATCATCACCGTCAACGCCAACGACAACACCACAGCAGTCGTCACAGCCATCAACACCGCAACCAATAGCTACTCAACATGGGCTTCATCAGCTCCCTTCAGTATCACAGGTATCGACCTCACAATTGGCACAGAATTCGCCTCAAAACATTGCTGTCAATTCACCATCACAAAGAATGCAGAAACCGTATTCGCAACCGGCAACCCCTCAACAACAATTTCTCCCGCAACCATCACCGCAACAAACGCCATCACCACAACATCCGCAGCACTCACCTTCAACAAATCATCAGAAAAGATCACAACCAGCCGTATATCCAACACCGACACCAGCATCGCTTCCTGCTCACACAACATCACAGCCTGTTACTTCAGCTCAACATCCTGCTTTACCGCAGACCGCATTACCCCAAATGTCGAATCAATTTACATCTTCGATTTCTCCTTTACAACAACCACCTCTTCATAGACAAAGTGACAGTTTAGCAAAACTTCAACAGTTTACAAATGGCGCGATTCCTGATCAGCAGCCAACAATCGCTCATCAGCTCACCGGACCACAATTATCCCAACCTTTGATTCCACCTCCGCCTCAGTCACGTGAAAGTCACTATAAAAATTTTGGCAATCGTCAACTTCAACCTCAGACAGTGAGGCAACAAACTATGCATTTCCAACCACAGTCAGCGTTACTTCAACAATTTCCGCCTCATTTTTACAACGGATCACCTGGTGTTCCCCCGCCACCCAATCAAATGCCAAATGCGCCAACATCTGCATCGCCGTATCCATTTGTACAACCTCCAGCTGGACAACCTCAAGGAATACCTCAATATCCAGGTTTCCTGCCGCAATACTCTCACGGCGGTCAACCGACACCGTCGTCAGTGGGCCATCCTCATGGTCCTTATGCACAACAAGTACTACAACCTTCACAGCATTCGCACGCATCTTCGTTACACGCTCATCATCAAAGCATTCAATCTCAACAACATCCGCTAAGTTCGTATTACTATCAACATTCAGCACCGGCGCAAACAGCACCAAACATTGCCGCTACAGGTAGGAGGCCGAATAGCGGTCAATTAAGTGGGGGGTCATCCAGACGATAATTTTGTTACATATATTTCAATGTTTAAAATGGAATTATGTATGCTTTAAACACACGAGAAAATTATTTGGAACTGTTAATAATATGAGAAAAGTTGTCTTAATTTATACGAAGAACCAAAAATTGAAAATTAAATGAAATATTTCATTTTTGAACGCTATGATTACACGTATTTACGTTTCTCATTTTCAGATAACTTTGTTTCTTGTTAAGTTAACAATTCGATGACACTACTCATCATGAAAGAGTATTTCGACATCATTGAGTTTGTAATCAATGAACTCAAAAAGGTGCAAATAGTGTCTAGAGTATTGCCTTTTTCAAATTTATTTTATTTCGCAATTTTATTACAAACCATTTGTTTGTTTTTGTTCGTTTCCAAAGTGTTTTAGCTTAATAAATAACTTTCAACCAAACAAGATTGTAATTGAACATTCCTTGCTGAACAGATCAGCTATTAATCAAATTGCGTCAAATTAAAATCCGAAATTTTTTATTATGATTCCGGAAAAAGATACATTGCGTTACTTAGAACAGTTTAAAACGTAAATCGCTAATAATTTAAATTCAAATAATGAAAATTTAACTGCATTTACCGTCAAAATAACGAGCTACCTTCAATTTCGGCGGACACGTGAGAAAAGCATTTGTATTTGAGCTTCATTGTTTACGGCTAAACAACAAATGGCTCTGTGAATCAGATGACCACTTTATTTAGCGCTCGTTTTATTACAAAAATTTTGACCGTTTGCTTGGAAATAACAAATTTTATTAAGCGAAGAAAGTTCGATAAAACAGAATTTATTTGTGAATTTAAACTTTATCTCAAACAAAAATTTTAAATGAACAAGTCATCAAATTCTTGTTAGATTTCAATCTAAAAACAAGCTGTGATTACAGCACTTTTAATAATATTTTGTTTAGGAAATTTCGCAACTTTAAATTCAAACCATTAAAAAGTTAAACGCTCAAAAACTAAAAACTTAAATCAAGCAAAATACCTTAATTTGAACAGAGATTTTTAATTTCGGATCCATCATTTAAGTAAATAAACATTTTTTTTATTGAAGAAAAATTATTTCTTTCATTGTTATGAAAACTTTTTCCTCTTAAAGTTTAAACTTTTTTTTTAGTAAAATTGCTCAAAAGCCGAATCAAAACAATTACTACAACTTACGTTTTGAAAAATATTTTTGAACTGCGAATACTCTTTGCTTTAATATTTTATATTAAATCGACTATTAATTAATACTTAAGTTCTAATAACAAAATATTCATTTATGTAATTTAAAACTAGAGAAACGTTTACTTCCTGGAAAAAATTTTTCTTTTTATTTACTCAATTGATGAATATTTGAAACTTTTTAATTGTTTGTATTCAGCTAAATAATGTTTACGTTTCCAAAGGTTGAAAGCTCTTGAACAAAATTGGCTCTGCTAAGCTAATAAGTAAATTTTGAACATGCGAGTAATTTGAACGTAAAGAGGTACTCTGTTATTTATTAGTATTGCGTAATTACACTGAGTACTGCTCTAAGCATCTTTTCTTTAAACCGATTTTCTCAAATGTTTATTCTTATTTTGATCAACAAATTTATTTGCAATGACTGAAAACGTGACGTCTGTTGTGTTCTCAATGGCAAATGATACTTGTTTTCGATTTAGAAACAAAATTTTTCTAGAGAGTGTAGAGGTATGCACGCATCGTGTCATAGCATCGCGAAATTTTGTCACCTCGCGGTCAATGCTCGAAACAACGATATAGTTGAAGGGATCGACGTAATTACGAACAGAAACAATGTATTCAAATAAAATGAATTTTTTCTCAAAAAATTTTTGCAAAATGCGAATAAAGATTGAGAAATGAATCCAAAAATTAGATTATTTCATTTTTTTCATAACCCTATGCTACCCCCGAAAACGATCGCACTGTGTATTTTCCGCTTCAAATACATCGCTGTTTCGAGCACTGCGTCGCGGTAGAGCGTGAAAGTGACATGCCCTGGCGGAATACAACGTTACAGTTTTCACGACTTTCATGATTTCGCTAAGTTTGCAAGTTTATTTAACGAAAATTATTTTAATATTACAGATTAGTTTCACCATAAAAACCGTGAAAATGATGGAAACAGTGAGTGAACGTGAGTGGAAATTTCGTTGTTTTAGTATTTTTCTATTTAACTTTTGAGAATAGAAAGAAATGCAGAAATAATCGTTAAAATAAATAC
>NCKU01003805.1:0-13947 GCA_003675995.1 Dinothrombium tinctorium | reverse complement strand
TTTTTCAATTTTATTGATTCAAACGGTTTAAAAATAAATTTTTCAAAAATAAAAAGTAGACCCTTCTCAATCCGACGTTTTAGCGATTGAATACAAAGGGAAACACAAATTTTCTCCCCATTTTCAGCGTCTCTAAACTTAGTCTGACTATCGAACTCAACTTTTAAACATTGCGTTGCATACTAAGTAGACAATTAGATGAAACTCAATTTTTCGCTTTTTACACACTACGCATCGCAGCGCGACAAGCTGTGTAGGTAGTTCGAAATTAAGACAAAATTTTTGAAGAGCATCTTGATTATACGATCTTAACTACGCATTGTTCATACAATGCGTTCATGATTGTTGCAATCAATTTAGAAACGCTTTAAAGTAATTTATATCGACGTAAACACGCTTTTAATGCTCATAAACTGTTTGTACACAATTTTTCTACTTCCTTTGATAATTTTGAGTTCTCAGCTGAAAAGAGCAATTTAAATAAGCTTCAGCTCTAGCGATTTTCAACGTTCGAAACATTTGCTTTTGTATAAGAAATCTCTTTGCATTGAAAGTAAAGAATCGTGTAATTTAGGACAGTGAAACGGAATCAAAAGGAAAAGCGTTTCGCTTGTCAATGTTCTCAAATTGTAATTTCTAAAAAAATGAGCTGTGCGAAAATAAAAGCGTTTGAAAAACGTGAACAACAAACAGTTAATTTTAGAGAAAAAACCATTCGTTCCGACGAAGCATAATTTAAGCTGAATTTTCATTTTAGCTCGAAATAGCAATTACTGCTTATATGAGGTGAAAATCAATTATTTAAAATAACTTCAACTTAATTCCATATATTTGGCTAATTAGCAGTGAAAGGTAAAAAGTTCAGCGGGAAGCTGTTTCGAAAGGTTGCGAGTGACCTTTTCACGTAAATGAATATAAACGCGTGTATCTTAACATGTCAGTCATTCAAAGCGAATGACTTTTATGAGACATTAGAATAATTTTTGCAGGAAGTGAGCTTAAGTAAAGAGAAAGTGAAATTTACGCACAGTTTCATTTAAGACTCAATTGATCACGAAAATTGTTATGCATCACCATCAATCTAAACGCAGAGTTTGTCATTTCTTCGAGCGCTCGAAACAGAAAAAAAGAAAAGAAAAAACTGTTCAACTGATGGATGAAGTTTTTGCTTGTCGCGCTATTTTGTCGCTTTTAACAAGATATGTTTGCGACAGCAAAGATGGTATTGTGAATCGAAGCACAAATCATCGACGAATACGTGCTTCGCCTCATTAATCAATGCTACTTCGGTTATGCATTTTAAGCAAAGTTTAGATGAGAATAATTTAAGCAAATGCGCCGCTTTCAACGCAAACTAATCTCTAACAGTCTTCGAGTTTAGAATAAACGTTAGATTTTAGATTACAATACCTTTGTCGACAACGATCGAGGTTCGCGACTTGCGATGAATTTGAATTTAGTTTTTTTGATTTGAGTCTGAAAGCAATGAGTTTGGAAACAGTTTTCTTTGCGTAAACTGTGGTCGCACAGCAATTTACATAACGATTACGCTTTTACTTCAACGAAGCAAAGTTCTGCGAACGGTTGAGTTGAGAACAGTTTCTGCGAGAGACAGGCGAATGCAGAGTGACTGAAAGTAAGGCGAGCAGCGGAGTAACGATCACTAGAACCAGCTTTGTGAGTGTGCTTTCTTCGATGCGTTGCGTAAATGGAAGAAAACGGCGAAATTTCCGAAATCAAGTGCACTAAAAAAAGCGTGGCGACGTAAGAACACAAACACACCTCGCTTTGCATGTAGAGGTTTGTCCGCTTCGGGCTCTTTCCGCGTCTTACTTTCATACACAATGTATGTCAATGTAATACAAAGAAGCACTGAGCCGAGCTTTAGATATTCTCCGCTTTCGAAGTCGGTGTAATCGCAAAATACCGCCGCTTCTTGCCGCTACCGAAACACTTGACGCTAAAGTCTTAATTAGCGCTCTCAAACGAGGGGTCACAAAAAACATCAGAAACCACTTCCTTAAGGAAAACACAATGGACACTTGCGAAACTTTTCAGGCGTTGATCGCGTTCGTTGTTTGTTTGACACATTTCGTTATTTGAATTGTTGTTGACAACTTTGTTCATAACTTGAAATGTACGACAGTGGAGAGAAACGATTGAAGATAAGCGCCATGTAAATTGTTTTCTCGCTTTTGTTATCGCTTCACGCCGAGAGGTTTTTTCAAAATTGAAATTATTTTATAAGAAATTATTTAGATCAGGCAACTTTCAACGTCCGTATTCATTTCTAAAGGCTACTTTTTATCTGCTTATCAAATCGAAGCCTTTCGCTTTTCGTTTGGCTTATGATTTTAACTCTTTTTTAATCATTTAAATTCAAAAAAAGGAAATAAGAAAATTTTTCAATTCGGCGAGAAAAATTACATTTGAGCGCGTTGTGCGAGTTGTGAAAATGAGTGACGGCAGAGAAAAAACGATTTTGATTGTGCAAAAACGATTACAATTTCTGTCAGCGTGACGGAAAAAAAATGCATTTCACCGCAATCATCTCCATTGTCACTAATTGCTTGTATTTCTCCCGCTTTTTATTTGCTTTTGTTCTTCATTTTCTACGAAACTCAGCTCACAGAAGGTGCGACTGTTCGTTTTGCTTACTCTCTCAAAACGTCGTCACCAGTTATATTCTAGCTTTTCATTTTATTTTAACAATTGTAGTACGCTATAAAGCATATGAAAGAAGCGAAATACATTTTCTGACATTCGCTGCATTATTTTGTCACATAAGTGAAACTCGTTGTGAATGAAAGCGCGATGCATCAGAACGCGTCGAATCGGTGTCAGAGTACAGCTTGATGCTCTACGTCGGTTCTTCTGAGTACAAAATATAATTAAGAATCTGTTTATCGAAAAAGTAATGAATACGAAGCAACATTCAGCATCGATAAAGAGGATTATTCATTTGATAATCGAAAATGTAAACAGGCGCAACGCAATTTGCTTATAAAGAGAGATTTACACGCGATTATCTTTAATTTTGATTTGCAATTCCTCGGATGTCTTCAAGAAAGCCTGACAAGTGCAATAGTCCGAATTTTTGCTATTATGTTTGACTTTTGCTTACAAAAGCATAAAGCAGAGCAAAATCAACAATAAAATTCAACGACGATGAAACGAAAGGATGATAAATAACTGTGAGATGAAAAGTGTATACAAAACACAGTTTCGGAATTAAATAACAAAACAAAACACACTTTTTCCATCGATTTTTTAAATTTAGAGTAACTGTTGTATTGATATGCAGAGATCATATTCAAGAAAAATCAATTCAACATTGAAAGTTGTCTCGTTTAAGATTAGCATTTAGTGATGAAAATTGATTCACATTTTCAAGATTTTATTATAATTGTTCGAAACAAATTATTTTCCATCTTTTATATTCTTGCGTGAGTAAACATAAAATGCCTGAATGAGACGAATTCAATTTCATTACAAAAATATTTTCATAATTTATGAATGATTCTAGACGTCAGAGCTATGAAAATGTATTTCATGGTAAATTGAACTATGTAACGATGATTGTTCATAAAAAGTTTATTTAATTAAATTTTTTAATTAAAGGGAAGCGATCTAATCCAAATTCTGATTGTCGTTAGCAGGAAAAATTGGATATCACGGTTCTATGCTTTCTCTCAATATGAAACAACTTTTCGCGAATAGGCATATCGCCAAACTCTAATGTAATTCTCATACCATGGTTTTATTATTTGAAAGGTGCTCATTACACAACGCCGAGCAATAATTCTCAACATTCCACTTATTCTACCTTCCAATAAGTACCGTTTTACCAAATATTCTTCGTTTGGTTTCTTGGTCTGTGTATATGGGGTTAACAAAGCTCTTTTGATAGGGAAACATGTCTCAACACACCCATAAACTTAGTCTATCTCGAATCGATTTCTTTATAAATTAGAGAAGAATCGATTCAACTTGCATAAGTGGTCATTGATTAATTTTTAATTCGTTACTTATAAAAACTCATCAAATTCTTTAACCAATGGCAAAACTTTTTATTCTTCTTGCCAAGCTATAAATTACAACAATCGTAAAAGATGAATTAAACTTTATTGCTCTGAAAATCAAAATTGATTTCTACTCAAAATAGTTATTTAAAGCCATTAAACGTATTTGACGGTTGTGTATAAATCAATAAAAAAATTGTTTTGTAAATCTTTTCGAAACTGAAAAATGCACTTTGCTGTTCAACATAAAATTCACTCGATTACAATTCACAAATCGCATCAAATGTGCATTAACTGCTAATGTTTGAGCTCGTTTTGAGCCGCTGAAGAAGTAAACGATATGCTGCACAATGTTTTTAAAAACTGTGAGAGCGAGGAATTTGAAAAAGAAAAGCCGCACACATTTCGATTCACAGCTAAGGCTTAAAAGAGAGGAAATATCGAAAGTTGAGTTTTAGATATTCTCGGAATTATTTTTCTTTTTACGCTTTAGTTTTTTGTTGTACTTTTCATGTTCAAAACTTAGCGATTTCAAACCTTTTAATATCTTCCGAAGTGTAAATCGCTGTTTTTAATGAAAAGAAAATGAGAAAAAGCCGCAAGCGTTTCAGCGTGAAAAAAGTTGAGACATTTCTTGCGAGGTAATTTCAGCGATATTTTCCGTAGAAAAACGACGATTAAACGCGTTGAAGGTGAGAGAGAGAGAGAGAGAGAAGCAATACTTCGCAACTCGAAGATTTGCGATCGAAAGTAAGCAAAGCGTTTTCAAACGGTAAAAAGGTGAGTTTGAAAAGTGAAGCGAAGAGAGAAAAGCGAAAAGATCACTCGAGTTTTAATATGCTAAGAAAAAGTTTAGCAGCATAAAGCGCATAGCAACCAAAATCGATTTCGATTTTAATTCGCTTTCGGTATGCTGTTAGATATGTTCGCATGAATCAAGCCACTCGCTAAATAAATATTACGAAATTTCATTAAATATAAACCCTTGAATAAAATTGAATATTTAATTCGAGAACTGACAGTGAAGTAAAACTACGCAAACATAATTAATTCCTGCATTTTGCTCGAACGTTTACACTTTAAAATTGCTTTTCGATACCTTTCGACAATTTTTCTTCTTCTTTTCACACACTTTTGTATTTAATAATACGTTCAACATTCGCTTTGTAAATATTTAATGTCGATCGTTTCGCGTAGCGCAACGCTTCGAAGTTAATCTTTGTACTTACATCAATCGAGATTTGCTCAAAAAGAAAACGAGAAAAGCAAGTGGAACACAAACGATTGGACCAAACAATAAATTTTTTATTTCACTCACAAGAAAAAAAGTGAGCCACGATGGTAAATTAAATTTCTTTTCTCTTTTGTTTAAATTAAATTGTAACGGTTGAGAGAACAAAACACACTCGATGATAAGAATCGAAGAAATCAATTTTGAAGTGAAATTAAAGCGGAAATTTTAAAGAAACGCGTAATCTTGTTTAGGCTTTAATTTCGCACAATTTTGTTGCATCGCGAAATAAAATTCGTCTTTCGCATTTCTCGCTTCATCGCAATCGTAAACGATGGTAAAACGCTGTTGCTGTCGAACTTTCATTGAGAATTTTGTGGAGCAGCGTACAAATCTGATAATGGCAATGATCGAATTTGATTAAACGCTGTAATCGCTCAAAAAGCGAAATAATCCTTCGCAAATCAATTTTGATCACATTCGCCAAAAACCAATCGTTTAAATTGTTTTGTGTGTCGTATTTTCTCAAAAGTACAAATTTATTCCGATCTCGTTTCTTGTTTCTTCGATTGAGTGATTCCGAGAAAATAGCTGCACTTTCGCTATTTTCATCTCACTTCCTCCGACGAATAGCGATGCGAAAAGAATAGAAATGGCGAAATGATATCGCGAAATTAAAATGAATTTATAGCGAAGCGTGCCATTGTAATAAAGAAAAAATGGGTGTTTAAGCGAAAAACTTCTCAAAATTATCTTCGAGCGTTTGAAAAGCGAGCAACGCCATTCTTTTTTATTACCTGCGATTTCTGTTTCACTTTTTCTTTTCTCCAAAAAGCAGTCTTCTCCTTCACTTATTGCTGTTTTTGTTATCACGATTCGGAAGTTATTCTTTCCTGTGCGTTGCTGGAATTAAAATATTGTTTCTGCTCTTATGCAATCTTTTCGATGCGTGTTTTCTGAGAAAAGGTAAATTTAGACATGAAGTAACACACACCTTTTAACTTTACGACTGCTCTAGTTTCTGAAATCTTTTCAAAGTTCATATTTGAACACCTGAAAGCTTTAAAAGTGGGCGAGTAAACTTGTCTCACATAGTTTTATATTTAAAACCTTTCATTCAACCACAAATAACTCTTTCAAATTTTCACTTAATTGTAATTTGATTGATTATAGACTTTGATTTTTTGAAGCGAATTCAATGCTAATTTTGTCCATTTTTTAGTTCGTATCATTTTTTCGCATCTGTTTTTAACAAATTTTATTGTGTTTTCTATTAATATTCTTTTCAAAAGAATAAGAAAAGCATTTTGTTAATTCTTTAAAGAAGCAGTGGGACATAAAAGGTTTTTGTCTCTGTATAGGGAAAGCAATGATTTTTTTAAAAATTTTACATGAAAAAATTAAAGCGAATAATAACTTTTGTAATGGATGCCAAAACTTGAATATGAGAAAAATAAATTGTACAATAATTTACATGAAATATTGATAATAATTGTGGCAGCAGCTAATTGTGGCGTTTTATTCGTGTGGAAATATTCGTTTACAATAGAGGAGTGATTAATTTAAAATTGTTTAATCGAAAATTATTGACAAAATATTTATGAAATGGTTCTTATTTAAAGCTTTTCAACTGTTTATTATATGATTATATATTAACAAATTATTCAACATTTTTTTTGTTATTAATTATTAAACAAACAGACTAGTGGTCTAAAAATTTTAAAATTTGCATAGCAATTGTAGTAATCAATAAAGTTTTGTGCTAGTTTTATTATTGCACATTTTAAATCAAATATTTTAAATCTTTTGAAATCACTTGTGAAATACTCTCGTAGGATAAATGAGTGGAATTTTGTGCGATCTCTAGAGACAAGAGTTCAATGTGATCGATGGTCACATATTTTTAGCTAAGCGCATAAACTGTCATAATTAATCATACAGGGTGGTCTTTGTAAAACGCAGATTGATTTGATTAAATATAATTCGAGAATGAAAAAGGGTTATGTGCTTAATATTTCAAATTGAAGAGAAAGGTTTCGAGAAAAAATGAGAAAAATTCGTTTGTAAACTTAGCCGTTCCGGATAAACAACCGCGACAACAAAAAAACTTAAGGTGCTTTAAACGAAAGAGCTTTTTGTATAAGACATCATTATGACTCAATAATTTATTTTTTTATAATATTCTCTTCAATCCTTAAACGAGCTTATCGATTTGTGAAAACTTGATACAAATATGTTCAGAAAGACGGTGCAAAGAGCGAACCAAAATAGTGGTGCAAACTTTTAGGTTTCATTTTTTTACATATTTTATAATGAAATGCTGGGCTTTTGTAAGCGGGAATTTTATTTTTAAATACAGTGCAAGAATAATCAGTGAATCAGTGAAAGTATGAATGTTTAAATAAAAAAGGTCAAGTTGTCTAAAAATTCATAAAATTTTAATAAAGAGAATTCAAAATGAACTAATCTATGCGAAAAATTTGTTATTTGAGCAGCTTCCAACATTTTATCGTAGATTTTACCTTTCATCTAGAGTACTACATCTTAAGTGCTCTCCTAGTGTAGTCAAAGGTAAAATCTTTTGTAATTCAATGTAGAACAAAATATCTCCTTGTATCTCATATTTTATTTATTTTCTTAAAGGAATGATAAATTTTTATTTTGCTAAAAACATTTTATTCATAAAAATTGTATTTATTAACATACGATAATTTAAATTTTCTTCCTTCTTCACACAGAGGTTTTGATTCATAATGAAGTTTAGTTTTGGTTTTGAGCTAAACAAAAGCGCTCAATCAACCTGCGAGTTTTGTATGTTAAAATGAGAAAACTTCTCAAATTTATCAACAAGCTACTTGTTAAATAGTCCGTTTTGATTAGTGTGTTGAGTTTTTGGACAAGAAGTATCGACCTCTTGTATTTACTAAGAACCCATATGAAGCATGTTTTTACATTCGAACTTTGTGATTAAACCTATGGCGAAAAATAAATCTTTTTGTGCCAGTGGCGAACAATTTATCGGTTTTTTCGAATTCACCTTAAAAAGTTTGATTAAAGAGAGTTTCTAGCGGATATGATGATGATACTATTCGTTCATACTATTCGCGTAAAAAATTTCATTTAAATCGAGATCGAACCATTTGGGTGCATATAAATTTAGATCGCTATGGTTTTCAAGGCATCAAAATAGCGTTGCCACATGACGTATGTTAAATGATGCTTGAACATATAAACTCTTTGATTAACCACAACTGAAAGCAAATTAGATTTGCACAGAGCTGTACAAGTTTACACGTTTCTGTATTTGATATCTGTCATTTCGCGAAAACCATAAAATCTTAATGTAACGAAGCTTGTTTTGAACGCTCCTTACTGAAATCTTACGAAGCAAAATCTAATTGTGTGCGCCGATAATGCGTAAAGATGCGGCCGATTATGCTGCGAGCATAAGTATAATCTGAAGTTGCAACATTACCTAGCATTAGGAAAATTGTGCAGCTACTAGCTTCTCAAATTCGATTTCTATTATCACGAGCCACAAGCTTGAACTAGTTGCAATGAATAAATTCATCATTTAAGATTCATTCATTGATAAATCATATTTGTCAATCATCTTAACATTAAAAAAATAAAAACAAAATGTAGTGAGGTCGAGTAGAGAAAAGCCGATTTTTAGAACTGCTTAATTAGTCAATTCTTAAAGTAGTTAAAACAAATCTGCAAAATTATTCGGCTTCAAAATTAGAGATAATTTGAAAAAAATGAGTTTCTTGTTTATCAGATTCTTAAACTTTTTCTACACATGAAGAAAAATTTCTTAATATGAGTAATAATTAGAGAAGTCAAAATATTATTTTGCTTACGATTTTTCAGGTTATTCATTAAAAATAAGACATTTAAAACTGGCTTCGAAATCATATTTTCGTTGCTAAGTGAAGAATTAGTTATCGTTTCTTCCAAAATTAGCGTAAACACATTTTTTAAATTTTTTAAAACACAATAAACCGCAAAAACTGTTAATCGGAAAAATTTTAAAAATGAAATCATAAGTTCTAGCAAAGAGTTTGTCTTCTTGGATCCAACATTTTAATTCAATTCGTCAATTTATAATTATTTTATTATAAATAATAATAAATTTTTTCAAAAATTTAATTCACTCAAGAAAGAATTCGCTTTTTATGATGCATAATTTTTCATCTTGCCACCCAAACAACAAAAGATTTTGAGCATCAAGTCTTATGAGCTCCAGTAGGGAAATGCTTCATTCGCCTCGTGTGCGCTGCATTCTCTTTATAAATCTGCGATTCTTTTGTCAAAAGTGAGCACTTAAACCTCACTTTTTAAATTGTTCTCAAGTATTAGTAAAAGCACTATGAGATGAAAATTTGGGATAAATGAATAAAAGAGGTAAAAAGCAAAATTTTTCTCTGAAGAGTTTCGTATTGATCAATGTATTCAATTTTGGTATTATTTTGCGAGAGCTTTTCGAACAAGATTAAAAAGTTTTTAAGTACCTTGTCTGAAACAGTTGAATGGCGTTGAAATGCGTTCGCTCAAATTTTTCGGTTTAACGATCTTACGAGAACCTCGACTTTGCGAATATCAGCGGTCCATATTTGCATCTTTTTCTATAAAGGCATTTAAATGTGAAGTTTTTTACTGATTAATGTGCAGGGCGGTACACTAAGCTAAGCAAAGGCGGGAGTGAGTTTGTTCGCTTTGCTCAGAGTATCAAAGAAAGTCCAAACTTTAAAGTTTACATAAATTTACATTTGTAAACAAAAAATAGTAACCAAATATTGAAAGGTAATTAGAGTTAATAATTTTAAAAACGAAAAAATACAAATTTAACAAAACCTTGGGACAAAATCAAAATGTGAAATGAAAACTTTGAACACGAGCTAAAAATTAATTCGAAAATAATCTGAAAATAAAATAAAAATAATCTGAAATTAATGAAACGACTCGCATTGGATTTTTTCATGTTTTGTTTTATTTAATCTTTTCCTTAACTTTTTATAGTTTTGTATAATGCAAGTATTTTAATAAAGGGTAAAAAGGAGTCGAAAACAATAGCATTGAAACTTAAATTTTTATCAAATAGAAAAAAGTTTTCACGAGTTTGGTGAATTTGACCCGCTTTGGGTATACGCCTTTATTTATGTGACTAGACGAGAAATTTTTGGCAGATATTAAAAATCTCTAGGCATCTAAATCTAAACAATTATAGAAAAAATAATGCTGACATAGTAAGCTTTTTGAAAAAGTTTTCAGAGTTGTTTTAGATCGCTTTTTACAGTAAACCTGAAGGCTTCATTTTAATCGATCTCATTCACGTCAAATTATTATTGTTGTGAACGCATTTCTTTTAATGCTTGTAATAATGGAGAAAGAATTATTCGACATCACAGGAAGCAACAGGGCTTTACAATTTCTTATTATTATTGGAATAACTGTTTTAGTGGCTTTTATATTTATCACAATTTTAACTATCATTTATGGAATTAACATTTTGCCGGAGCATGAAGCTCCGGAAAAAGATTCGACTGATTTTCCCGAATCGAAAACGTCTACAAAAATTCCTGAAGTCAGCAATTCGACATTAATCATCAGTAGTATCGCGTGGAACAGCGTCAAAACGGAAGAGGATGTATCGAAACGAAACGATGAAAAACAAAACTCCAGCTCATCAAGCTCTCCGCAGTCTTTTTTACATTCCAGTAGTCAAAATTTGTTTAGAATAAATGATACACAGCTCGAGCAAAAGAAATGACTCGCTTTCTCATGGAAATGAAAAATTAAAAAGTTTTTTTAACAAATACATTTATACGAAAATGAGCTTAAATACAATCTATTTATGAGCTTGTGCAGCGGCACCTTGCAGCTGCTTCATCATATTTTGAAGACCTGACATTCCGCCCATCTGTTGTAATACACGGGGATCCATCATTTTGGCCATCTGCTGATTCAACTTGGCCATTTGAGATGGATTCACATTTTTACTCATATCACCACCCTTAAACAATCCCTTTATTCCACCCATTTTCTTAACGACTGCTGCGAATTTTGTATATTGCGTTAAAAGTTCTTGAACTTCACGCACAGTAACACCACTTCCACGTGCTACTCTTACGATTCTGGTTGTTTGTTTTGTGAATAGTTTTGCTCCTTCTCTTGAGTCTAGCTCTGCATCACTCATTGAGTCCATAATTGTCATCAATCTTTTCAATCTAGCCATTGATTCAGCTTCTGAAGCACCTTTCGCTAATTCTGCGCCAAAACCAGGAATCATATTTAAAATTTGATTGAAAGGACCCATCTTCATTATATTTGTGAACTGTTCATACATATCTCTAAGTGTAAATTCGCCATGCTTTAACTTTTCGATTAATTCTTCATTATCATCTAATTTTAATTCATTGACTTTATCGATCAATCCTTCGATGTCGCCCATTCCTAATAATTTAGAAACGAACGGTTTTACTTTAAACTGTTCGAAATCGTCTATATGTTCTCCTGTTCCGATGAAAATTATGGGCGAGTTGGTGGCTGCAACTGCACTTAATGCTCCTCCACCTTTTGCGTGACCATCTAATTTAGTAACAACAACGGCTCCGACATCTACTTTCGATTTAAAAGCTCGTGCCTGCGCTTCACAAGCTTGACCTATTGAGGCGTCCATCACGAATATCACTAAATTGGGTTGGATGGCGTTTTGAATTGCTAACATTTCCTCGAATAGTGATTTCTCCTGTTTGTGTCTCCCACTCGTGTCCACAATGATTATCTCGAAGCCTTCGCTAATGAACTTTTCGACACCTTCGGAAGCAATAACAACCGGATCGGACTCGGTATAAGAGCCGTAGAATGGAATTCTAGCCTTAGTGGCATTCTGCTTTAACTGATCGAAGGCACCTGCACGGAAGGTGTCCGCACACACGAGACAACACTTCCATCCTTTACGGAGATAGTAATAAGCCATTTTGGTGCATGTAGTAGTTTTTCCGCTTCCTTGCAATCCGACGAACATAATAACGTTGGGGCGGCCTTTGGTGGGCAGCCAGGCCTTGACGCCGGGATCGACGAGTTTGACCAACTCTTTGAAGACAGCCATTTGAATCATACGTCGCTTGTTGAGGCCAGCGGCCATTTCGTCGAAATCGATCACTTGCCGCACATTTTCGCGGAGCTGTTTTACGAGTTTGATGTTGACGTCGGCTTCGAGCAGCGCGGTGCACACCTCTTTGAGGAGCCCGTCCAAAACCTCTTTGTTAATAATGGTCGCATTGCCCAAAGAACGGAGAGCGTTTGTGATTTTTCTTCCCAAATCTGCCAACACCATGATTTCGTCTTTTTCGGGACTGTCGCTTCATTGCGCTCGCCTCCTTCCTCCGCTCTCTCGTTTCTCGCGCTCTGTTCGCTTCCTTTGTCGCGCTGTTCGTTTCAACTGTTCGTTTCGTTTTCATTCGCCGATTTCCACTTCGGTCGCCAAAACGCATTTTCTAAATCGGCACTTCGACCGATTTTGACTCCCGACTCCCGACGTTTGCAGACGATTTTTCACGGGGCGTTTCATAGTAACATCTCTCAACGATCGAAGCTAAAATAGACGAGCGCTGTCATTGAGCTGTTGAATTCATGAGTAGATTGTAACTGCATGAATCAATGCATAAAATGGGCAGAAGTTGTTCATATATTTTCGGAAATAATAACATTCCTATCCCAAAATCTGCATCAATTTTTATCGCTTAACGCGATGATGTTTAATCTTGAACATTACAGTGTTCAACTTGCCATTAAGAGTTGAATTGTTTTTTCTGTAATTCTGATCGTTAAGTATCGATTCAATTCTAATTTTTAATTTGGAGGAACGTTATTATTTCCAAAAGTGTATATTAACAAACAACACAATTTTCATCTCCTAAATCTGCACTATTGTGTCCGAAAAATTTGTTCGATCATTGCGCACAAAATGCTAAACACTGAGTAGAGCTGTGCATCGACAATAGCCCACATAGCGCATTTTTTGTTATATAAACCCTCTTATAATAGTTAAAATATTCAATTTTCTTGTTTTAATGCATTGAATTCAACTTCTAAACATAACGAAAATGTAGAATTTTTGAAGCAACTTTAAATTTGCTTTTAAGTTTTGTAGAAAAAACAGAATTATTCGCCTGCACTGTGAAAATTTTACCATTATTTTGAAAAAAATCACTTTTGGCCTTTAACTTAAGAAGGATACAAAATTAAGACAAACTAATTCATTACCTAAAACATCTGTTATTTATTCTTAGTAATTAAACTTTTTTTCGAAATGTCAAAGCAGAAGATTAAACTTGTTTTGAAAAGCAAAAAACATTTTTAAATGCTTCTCACAGCGAATTTTAATTTCCAAAAACACGTGGAGTGTTTTTCTGTTTTTTATTGTGAGGAAAAAATGTTCAAAAAACCCCGAGTGATTTGAAGGGTAGATCTAATAGATAAACGATTGTATTATGAAATCTACCTCCATGTGTATGCTTGTGGTGCTGGAATGCGCGTAATTACTACACTTTTTATACAATGTGAATTAGTGTAAGTATAGAATAGAATTTTAAATAAATATTTTTTTTTATTAAATTTTAAAATTAGCTACGCGTAAAAAATATTTTGCTTATGAACAAAAATTCATATAATAATTAAGATTAACGT
>NCKU01003804.1:0-13950 GCA_003675995.1 Dinothrombium tinctorium | reverse complement strand
CTTCATTTTTATTGAATCTCTAAGAGAAATGAATTATGATTTATTTAATTAAAATGATTAAACTATGTATTGTTTTTTGTGGAAAGTTTTATCGGAAAAATTAATTTGAGATTTCGTAAATTTTACTCGCTTGGTAAAAAGTATAATTTGAAAGCAATTTTATGCAATTAAATATAAACTATTACATTACAATATTGCTAGTCATAATTTCTACAATGATTATAATTATATACTAAATCTTTTTTACTGCTTTAAGATAAGAAATTACACGATCGCATAATTTTTTTTACAAATTTGCTGTGAACGTACCAGTATTCTAATGTTCAACTTTCGACGGTGTTTCACAAGTGTTTTTCTTATTATAAAATCGAAAACTGTATTTTGTTTTTAGAATAAAACATTTTTTATGAACTCTAATGTATTTTCTACTGAAGGCGAAACATGAAGTGCTTTTTCTAACAGAAAGAGAAAATAAATCGATTTAATAATTTTCTTCGTTAATAACAAGCGCTCGAAACAATCGATTTTTAATTTAGCGATTTGCTAATTATTCACTTGAATATTATTTTCCAAAAACTTTGTATATAAAAACATAAATAATAAACTCAGCTTTTAAAGCAAGTGCTGAAGTAGAAAATAAATATTCCCGAGACTGATTTTAATAAAAATGCAAATAAAACCAATAGTGATGATAATAAAGAGAAAATTATAATAAATTTAGAATTGCTTTTTCACGCGTCAATGGAAAATGGAGCGTTTCTGGTTTTGATTTGTTCATTTACTGGATCGCGGAAGCCTTATTTATCTCGAGATCTAACAGAAAGATTTGCGGAGGTTTTTGGAAAACAAGAAAAACGAGAACGAATTGAATCTGCAATCATTAGGTAGTCTCACTGAAAATTGTCCATTCTCCTAATAATTTTTTCGCTTAATTTCAAACAGAGTTTTAAAAATATTTTCAATCTTTTGCTTTGAATTTATTTGTATTTGACATTTTTTTGAAAAAATACAAAAAATAGTTAATTAGTCGTTCAATGAAGAGACAAAGTTTTCATTTTTTATCTGAAATAAAATCATAAAACTGTAAAACTCACAAGTCACATTGATTTTTCCATAGATTGGAATTTTTCAGTGATTACTCTAGTTTTCCATAATTTTTCAAGGATTTCAATTTCAAGAACATTTTTCGACGAAAACTAGAACATTTAAGAGTGAAAGTGAGGATTGAATTTGTAATGGAACTAATTTTTAAATGATTTCTGCTACAGAGATATCAATAATATTTTGCACAAATTCAGCTTGGACATGCTTCATCATATAATTTAATCAATTTGCTTTTAATTAATTTTGAGTTCTAAGTTTGCTTATTGAACGCTTTTATTAATTTTGATAAGCTGTTCGAACATTAATGCAGCAAATGTTTTGATTTGAGTTTAGAGTATAGAATAGTTTAAATGAACAAGAAGAAAATTACATCAATTAGGAGAGGAAAGAAAGAAAAAATTTGCTTCACTTGTTTGCAGCCTTTCGCCTCATCGCCTTTTTGAAACAAAAAAACAGGCTGATGCTGTTGAAAAAGATTTACGAAAGTTTTACGCTCAGTGAGAAGATACTCAAACTAATGATATTAACAGTTGAATGAGTTTTCGATCAAAATTGTAAATTGAGAAAAGGATTTGTAATTAATTGCTTAACACATGGTTAAATTCGATCAGCTTAAGTCGAAACTCGAACACTGATTTTTTTTTTTTTTTTGCTGCAAATCTTGTTACAAATTTTGTGTGAATGCAGCATTTTGGGAAATCATTTTAAGAACTCACAAGTTGTCATGTTGAAATGAGAATCTTTTACAGCGATAAATTATTTGCAGTTTCACATGTGAAATGCAGCTAGTAAGCGCGTGTTTGCTAAATTCTTTATTAGCCAAAATTCGCTTTTATTTAAATATGAAAGCTAACTTTGACACATAAATTTAACGAATAAATAATTGAAAAATACGCAACTACACATTTCGAGCATTTTTTTTCTTCTTCAAAAGCGAGCATAAAAAGTAGATGAGATATTGCTTTATCTCCGAACATACTGCACTTCATCAATAATGCATTTTCACTTTCTTTTCTCAAACAAAAAATGTTTTCCTTTTTTTCACTTATTCGCTGCTTACTTTTCGATGTTTTTTGCCATCTCTTTCTTTCCATAAATTTTCAATACACATTTGTTTATTCTATTCAAAACACAAATACATTCTTCTCTGTTCACTCTCGCATTTCGCATTTATTCGCTCAACATTTAATGTATTCCTCGTAAAATCGCATTTTCTAAAGTGGCGAAGTTAGATTCTGACATTAACTCGTTTTTAACGCTACGCTATATGTTTTCTTCGATTTCTTGTTGTTTGCAGAATAAGCGCAACTGATAGTTTTTTGAAATTACTATTAAAGCAGATATAATCGTTTCGTGCATTTATTTTAATCTGACTTTGTTAAAGAAATATTGATTTTCTTAAGAGCAGTCGAAAAAAAATATGAAAACATTGAGTTACTAACACAGTGAGTTGCTGTGCATTTTCAAAAGGCTTACGCTACGAGACAGTTATGGATTTTGTAAAATTGACCTCTTTGAAGATTCTTAAAACAAATAACGAGATTAAAATTGAAAGTTTGAAAGTATTCAATTAAGCACTTAAATGGAGAAAATTCTTTAATGCAGCTGATGAACTCTTTTCTGAAATTTGTTTTGTTTTCTTAATTTCAAAATTAGTTCAAAGCACTTTTTTTTAAATATGTTGTTTGTTGTCATCACTGATTTTATTTACGATGAAACTGTTGTTTATAAATTTTTAGTGAAAACGTTTCAGCTGCTTAACGCTCACCTCTTGCCAGCTATTTGAGTGAAAGAAAATGGACGAGAGCTTTCATTTCGTAACATAAACTGTTAGTTAAGACAGCGAAAGCAGTTGATCACCCAAGTATACCTGTGCTCTTGCACTAATCCCGCTTGCCTCAATCTCACTTGCACGAATTTTTTTTTTGGCTAATTTAACTTCTTCGAACACCATTACCCGAAACGAACGATTTTTCATTATATCTTTTCAAGTTGATAAAATGGTGGTAAAATCCCTTTTGTGTGAGTAAAATTCTACGAAAATAAATTTGTTATAAATCAACTCATTTGGCGTTTAGATGTGCCAAAACATTATTAATTTTCATTTCGAGGAAGCAGAACGAATGTCGATATATGAATTTTAACCACAATAAATCAGCTCAAGAATGAATACTAAAGTAAATTGAAAACAATAATATTGATGTTATATGTTGATGTTATGAGGAGTTTAATGTGCTAAGAAATGTGATCAGTGTGTTCACAATGCCAATTTACTAAATATGTACAATTTTGCTTAGAGTTCAGCTCATTAATTTATAATTTCAAAATTACAAATAACTTAATAAAATGAGTTTGTCAGCGTAAAATTAAGATTTTGTTCTAAAGTGCAAGTTTATTGCTTCAGAAACTTAAAGGTTACTAAATTTTTGGTTATAAATACAAATTTTTCATTCAAAGAATTATCGTTAAGAGTTTTTAAAGCTTACGGATTTTTGATTATTGTGAATTTTAACTTTATTCACATAAAGTTTTTTTTATGATTTTCGGGCAGTAAAAATTTAAGGAGAAAGATTCATGAAAATAGGATTCGAAAAGCTGAAATGAAGGAGATGAATGATAATTTCTAAAGACCGATAATAAAGCAAAACATCTTTTTTGTCATAAGCTGTAAATAATAAATGTGAGCAGAGTCATTTTAAGTGCAAACTCTTTGATGTGTATTATTTTGAATGAAGTCAATTAAGGCAACAACATATTTAAACAACTATAAAATCAATCAAATAATTTAAAGTTGTTCTTAACATATTACTAAAACTAAATTGAAAGCCCATTCATTTTAGCTTGGATTACACAACAGACATAATGAGGAATGAGTGTAAAGCATTCAAAGCGAAGTTACTCAAAAACATTGAGCAACACTTTCATCGTAAGAACTTTATAATATTACTTGATAAAAGTCTAATAAAATTAGCATTTCATTTGAGTGCCGACTTTAGAAGTGTGTGAATCTGAAAAATTTTACTTTAAAAGCTATTAAAATTTAAAACATTGAGAATATTTTTAATAAACGTTTATCTTCGTAAAAAGCTTTGTTCAAGCTAAGATGATCAAACTGAATTGCTTTAAGGCGATCTTGATAGATCTTGATAGCTTATCTCATCTAATCAAACTTTAATAGTGTTATTTTAAGACGAATTTGCATTAATTTTACAGAACGTTGTGTTAAAGTTTTTATAATTTAAACGCCTATACTCATAAATATAAAATGAAATTTTTTATCATATAAAGCAAATCCTCATTTTCTAACAGAAAAAATTTTCTGATATATCAAGTCAATAAAAGCAAAAAATATAGTTATTTGACGCTGTTGTGAATATACAAGTATTTTAATAAAGATATGGCAAGCATGATGCATGAAAATGAGATTTTTGAGTGAGGTCATCTCCGATAAAATGACCAAAAGCAAAGACTCTGTCATTTGCGCCTTTTACAAACATGAAAATAATTTGCATAAAATATTTGAAGAATGCCTGAGCAAGAAAAGTTTGTATTGAAATCTATCTTTATGTTCACATTTATGGTTCAAGATTTTAAAGCGGAATTTTATTATACTTTTATCACTTAAAATGAAAAACAAAACATGATAAAAAACATTCAGCCTTTGATTAAACTAAAATTAAAAAATAAATACATTTAACTAATTGATATTAATTCAAAACAAGTGCGAATTTGATGGACTTTCATCATCAAAAACTGAAAACAGGCTACGAAACTTACCTTCTTACTTCTTGCTTCAAAACTGAGATAATCGTTGGACTAGAATGAAAAAAAACCGATTGCCGTTTTAACTAATTTTATACATAATTTCTTGCAATTTTAAAAAATGCTTTAATAATTTTTTGATTGATCAAAATGAAACTGAAAAATTTGAGGATTATTGCTTGCATAGTTGTTTTCTCTTTGTTTTGTTTTTATCCTTTCGATTAATTCTGTTTTGCTTTCCAACCTCTACATTATTTTCTTTAAATTCAATTTTACTCGTTTCGAGAACAATTTTATCATACTATTGCATTAAGAATAAAGCTAGAAGTAAAATTTTAAAAATGAATTCTTGCTTACCTTTTCAAATGTCAAATGCAATCATTTTATTTCTGCGTATAAAGTAGCCTTTCAGGTGGAGCTTTTCATTTTCTAACTATAATAATTGCATAATTCCCCGAGGGATCAATAATTGGAATTCATTTTACTGCAATAATTGTTACTGCAATTATTCTTTTTGAACTTCTGACTATAAGTGTGCAACTATCGATTTTTCTATCAAAATAAAAAATTGCAACATTCTTCGCTTCTTATAATCTTTGCTAAAATTTTTCCGAGTTTATTTGAAGCGTTATGCTGCAAAATTAAATATTTAAACGTGTTGGGTTGATCAATTGATTTATTTTAAATTTGAGATTCGAACTGACTTCGTGTGGGTCATATTTTACTATGCATTATGACTCTGTTCTGTGCCTTATGCCATGAATAATTTTTTTAAAATAGTATTTAGAAAATTAATCAAGCTTATTAATTAATTTTTATTTTGATTTTTGCTTTGGTTTATTTGCATGATTCATTCAAATTAATTAAAAAATTTACTTAAAAAGATTTAATTTACTTAAAAATAGTTGAAAAAATTCGAAAAATTTAATCTTTATATGTATATATATATATAAAAATTAAAAAAACAAAAATTGGTACTTCACAAATCGAAGTTTAACTGAATTCAAGAGAAATTCAACTTACAGAAAATCAATTTTTTACAGTGAAAAATGAAACTTGACTCCTACTTGAAACCTATAACGGTACTTGAAAACAATAAATTTTATTTCAACGATTATTCACTCTACTTAACTTGATTTATAAATATAATAGTTTCGAAACAATAAAAAAAGTTATGCTTTAAATTTGAAACAAATTCAGTTTGACAGTCTTTATTTCTACATTTTAACTGGACTGGTTACTTTAATAATTGATTAATTAATAACTGATAAGTTGATAATTGAAATATAAGTGATAACTAATATTTAAAACAACGGATGAAATGAATTATTTTCACAGAATTCAAACAATTGTTTCCTAGCAGTTATCTCAAACAAGCACAAGAAAAAAAAATAATGTGCAGAAAAGCAGTTTAAAATAAATGACCTAGAAATAAACAGAACACTCACAAAATTGTATACATTGAAGCTACGAATTCAAATAAATTGAATTTCAATTTTGCTTTTGTAAGTATTAAAAATTTTACGCGTTGTTAAGCCCTAGAAAATGCACGGCGAAATAAAGAAAGCCTTTATTTTTGGCATTAGTACCAAAAAAAATGAATGGAGCCAAAAAATATTCTGTGCATTCACTGTGCGCTCAAGAAGTTTTATATGCATCACCTTTCATTTTGTTGTTGTTGTTTTGCGCCAAAAATTAGATTATATTTGTTGCACCAAATTTAATCGATGAATAAGTTTATTGTCTTGAATATAAGCGGTATCGAAAACAAATATTTACATTGTTAAAAAATTATAAAAAATACAACATGGGAATAGAGTGGCCAGCATTGAGCAGTGTCAAGCGCAGTTGAACGGATTTGAGCTGAACTGAATTGTGATACCTTAAGTGCGGCACCCTTTTATAGTTGATGTCTCTTGGAGGGAGTAGGAGTGTTACAATAAATCATACGTAAACAAGGACAGTTAAACTTGAAAATTTAAAAGAAAAAAAGTTACAAAAATGTCACAACAACATTCTTTGCTCTTTATTTTGTGTGCAATCGATTTGTTCAAAAATTGTGATTTTTGGCTAAAATAAATTGATTGCGAGTTTATTCTATAATTCCTCTTATTTATTCAAAGTGTTTGAGTATTCATAATTAAAAATTAAATTTTTATTTGCGAAAATACATAATGTTTTTTTAATAAATTTGTTCAAAATTGTATAAATAAAATGAAAATCTATTTTTTAAATAATTTACTTAAGCTGTTTTTTTCTCAACAAACGCATCTTTCCAAACAGCAAAAAGCAAATGGTTTTTTCATCATTGAAATAGATTGATAAAATTCGTTTAAACTTTATTTCGTTTATAGACTCTAAAGCGAAATTTAATTTACTCTCGTCTTTAAGCTTTTTTTTCTTTTTGATTGTTCTCACATCGAGTAACTCTTCGAGGAGAAATGAACAAGATTTTTATGTTAGAAAACACAGGATATTAAGGCAACTAACTTTAGTGAAGCTTATTTTTAAGACTCTCTATCCGATTCTATCGCTACACATTGTATATAAAAAAGTTATTAATTTTGATTTCTTCTCAATAATTTTGTTATCCTCCTCTTCATTAATCTCTAATTCTCGTTCTCATTCTACTTTCGAATCATTACTTCTCAATGCACTAATTTTGCTTACTCTCCGCATTTTCTTTATTATCATATTGTTCTCTAAATCCTTTGCAATCGTTGATGTAAATTTCTACCACTTTTAATGACTTTCATTTATTATAATCGCTCATGCAGAGTTTAGATTTCATCAAACCTGTAAATTTCAACTCATGAAAAGCGTACTTATCAAAGTTCCAACTATAGAAAAAAAGATTAATTTAAATTTTAACTTTCTTTGCAAAAATATAAAAACAAATTATCGCATTAAATTTCGTAAAATTATGCTCAAGTATTTGTCGCGCAGATGGGAATGGGATACCAAGGCTCACTGATAAACATGAGGATAGTTGGACGGCAGGTACAGTCAGAGACATAATGTTTTTCATCTAATCTTGCAATCGACACTGATATGGCACATTTTAAGTGCAAAATTCAGATTAGAGCTAAGGAAAAATATGCAAAATTATTTTATTTACTTTAGTAATTGAATTCGCTATTCATATTTAATATGATAAAAGACCGCCGCGAGATTCAATAAGCATTTGATACTTTGTAGGCATTGAACTTAGCAAATTGCTGCAAGTTCTTATATCTCTTCTAATGTTTTGCCATTCACGTAAAATAGCACAGAAACAGTCAAATTCTGAATTACACAAAGGGTTTAATCACAAACTATTTCGAGGTCTTCGATGCCCATTGTCGCTAGTTTACGCCCACAATTGAATAGATTTATTAAGAAAGGGTTTATCTAACAATCATAAACAATGTGAGATTTGTAATTCGAATCGACTGCATCTGTGTTGCTATATCGTTTTAGCCAATTAAGCACTGTCCTAACGTCGCAAGAAAAATCACGGGCTATCTCAATCGGTTCCATTTCCATATGATAAAGCAGAACAAATTTAAACCTTTTCTTTATGTTTGTAATAGGCATTTTCAAAATGCTTTGCTTGAATTGAAATAAATAGTTAAATTTCTATCTTTTCTCTTAGCTCTAATCTGAATTTTTCATTTAAAATGTGCGATATCAGTGTCGATTGCAAGATTAGATGCAAAACATTCTATCTCTGACTGTAGGATAGCATGGTAATAGGCAATTACGCAGAAAGTAACTACAGCAGTTTAAACTTGCACTCAATCTCATCCTTTATTGAATGTATTCGCTTATATATACGTTTATCATTAATAATACGAGTAACTGATATGGGAGCTTCCCTATGTAGAGTAACATGTTAACATACGGTGGTGACAATTTTGTTCAGCTTCCACTATTGTTTTTGCCAATTTCAATCCATTAAAATTATTCTATAAGTGAATAATTATTTTATATTTTTTTAAAACTATTTCTATATTCTTACAGCGAGAAAAAAGAAAATACAAAATTTCGAGATAGATAGTGCATTTTCAGTCTCTCAATGAGCCGTTGAAGCAATAAAATATGAAGCGAGAAAAATAAGTTTTATCAAAGATAAATGGTTCGAGTTTAATAAGCAAACAAAAGTTGCAGTCGTTTATTTGTTACTTTACCTACGATAAAAAATTCTGCTTTTAAAATTAAAAGCAAATATTATTAAGCGGATTAAAAAATAGTTAAGCAATAGTAAATAAACTATAATAAAATACTTGATGCCGCATGCAATCAATCAAGAAAGGATGAGAAAGCATTTTGATTCCGAAATAAAATGTTTGCCAAAATTCTTGAAGATTTATTGCTAAATCACAAACAATCGTTAAATCTTTGCAAAATGGATTTTTTTTTTATATATAAAAATCACATCGCCATGTTCCTGTACATTTTCTTCATGCAAGAAAATTGATAAATGTATGACAATAAGAAAATCTGTAACCAATCCGAAACAAAACAAATTCGCTTCAATTTTTTTTCTCCGAGCAAGATCATTTGTTTATTTGCTTTTTTGTAAGCTAGAATGCTTTTCAAACATTTTTTACTTTGTGATTTACAGATAAAATTGATTTTTTGACACTAAAGTGAAACATTTTTGTTATCAAATGCTTGCTATCCATGAAAATGAAAAGTTAATGTCTAAATTCTATTTTGAAAACACCTTTAACATTTATATCAAAAAATTTAAAGTTACTTGAACGTAAGTGTTTGTGAAAAATTTTAATACCAACGCCTGTTCTGTAAACATTTTATTTTTTTCAAAGAAACCGGAACCAAATTGAAAGTTTGAAGAGAAGAATTCAAAAATAAAAATGAAGCGTCAATGTAGCAAATGCTTGAAATATCAACGTCAGAATTTGGAAGTATAAGAAAAAATTAGACTCGATTTAAAAAACGACTTGTTTAAGTCATTTCAAAAGTTTAAATGCAATCAAAATCGTTGAATTACGCTTGAAATGCTTTTAAATGTTTAAGTTAATTCAAATGTCAAATTCTTTTCTTGAGACCCATTTTCAAAATTTTTCTCATTTTTATTGAAAATTGTACAATACGTACACAGAAATTATTTGCTATTTAAAGCGAAGAATAACTATCACGCGGAAAATTTTTCAATAACTTTTCATCTGTGATAGCTTAAATGTTCAACTAAATTGAAAACTTTTTTAATTTTAAAGAGCTTTTCGATTTTGATTCAAGATTTATTTCAAGCGAAAAATTAATTGCTTACATTCAAAAGAAGGAAACTTTTTTGCAGCAAACCACAAAGTCAACACCTTCGCAATGAATCGCACTTCAAACACCATAACTTCATACTAACATAGCATTATCTTCATACCAAACATGTTCATAAAAATTAATTTTTTCTAATATCTTTGACCAAAATTTTTCGCGCAAGCTTAACATTAGCAGTCAAACAACCGAACATTAAATATAATGATCGCTGTTTACTGAAGGTAATGTTCACTAAAAACGATATCCGAGAAAATGGTAGGAAAAAAGTTCTTTTTTCACCGTATGTAATGTAATTGTAAATGTTTTTTAATGCTCGCTTCTTTAACCATTTTCTTACTCATTTGCCTTCAGTAATTTGAATTTTTTTATTATATTTGCCTTGTATCGTGTTGTATTTTACGATTTTATGAAGGAAGATTGAAAATGAAAAGAGAATTTGTTGAATCCATTTTCTTTACACGTCAAGAACATTAATGATCGTATTATAGTAATTGATAGGGAACCAGATTTAAACTAATCGAACAAATCCTTTGAGCTCGGCGATTAGATCAAGTGAAGCGTAAACCAGACTGTAATTAGTCCACTCGTCGTACTTTCGAATCGCTTCCGAGAAAAAAAAATGGAGCCAAGTGTTTGACTTAGCTTTTGCTCGCTGCCTATCGATTTGTTGAAATGCAACAAAATAAAAAAGCGGTCAGATAACCATTCACAAATGATAGAGAACACTTGCTGTCATTAAGCAGAAAGGTGAAAAAATAAGTTGCGAATTCCTTAAATGATGAGAGCGATGAGTTAATGATTGTTAGTAAATTTTTCTGAAGCGAAAGCAATTTGCTGTGCATAACTTTTAAGCAGTTTCACGTCAAACCAAAATGAAGCTCAAAATTTTTTTTTCAAAGTTGAACTTGCTTCTTTTATCATCTAGTATTTCACTTTACATTAGAATGAAAACATAGCATTCGATTTCATCCGCAATTTGTCTCTAAGATTGACATATTTTCATTTTAAAACGCGATGTACTTTTGCTTTCATAATAGTTACATGTAACGAATTGAGAGCATTTCTTTTTCGCTGCTTAAAAAATCATATCGATTTTAAAGGCAATTTTTTCATCACTTTTTTTATTCAAAAATTTCATTAGAGTTTATGTATTTCTTTATTATTTATGCAAGAAAGCACAAAATCGTACTTAAAATTTTTGCAAACCGACATTTGGAAAGAAATCTTTTCCTGATCATTTTTGATATTTGAATTTGGTGCTTTTAGGTCGTGTATTTTCTTTAGTCATCAATTGTTTTCAAATAAGAAAAAATCTTTTTGCCGTTTTCCCACTCTCAAACACGAAAATAGGAAAAAAGGCGATTTACATTTAAATGAATTACTTAAATTTTTAACATATTTTATGCATCAGTCGTTAAAACCGTTTTAATTGATTGATAAAATGAGCCTATTTTAAGTTGCTGCAAATTGATCGTAAATGCTCTCATCGTAGCGCATCATATTTACTCTCGCTATACTTTATCACAAGCATGATTCTATATTAGTGCATTTAAAGCTTTCTGTAATCAGAGAGGAAATGAAAAAAATGCACGCATCACTTCTTTACACTTTGTACTTAATTAAAGCGACGAGCAAAGCAAAAACAGATTACGGAGCACCAGAAATTTTTTATCATAATTTTTTTCACTCTTCTTTTGAAAATTAGGATGAAATTGTTTTTAGCGAAGATCTTTTCATATCATAAAGTTTTCAACGCTCGAAGGCACACGAAAATAAAACTTTTTTTATCGCGCCTTAATTTCGGTGACAACTCACGAAGCGTTTGTTTTTCGAATGGTACTACTGCATTTGCAAATAGAAATCGATCGAAGTGAATTTCGCACAAAGTGAAGCGTTTCACGTCAAACGTATATTTAATATGAATACATTTTTTTCAAAATTACATTAAATCTTAGACAGATGAAGTAAATGATATGTGAATGTAGCGTACATTCGGGTACAGTACAAAAACACGTTTACAAAGAGACAGTTATTAACATAACATTGTTTAAAGAGCTCTCTTCAAATATTCACTTTGCTCCCAAATGTAGTTACAACATATTGTGCAGCTTCGAATAAATTGAGTAATCATTTTCATTCGTCGAGCATCCATTTTGCGAAGATGAGAATCATCGCTGTTTGATTTATTCGAAGCTGCTTTGCAGCTGAACCGTTCCACTACAAAAGTGTTTCGCACCATATTCAATTCAGCAACAGTTTTATATTTATATTAATTATGTTCAAAAATTGAAGACAACAAATAATTTCATAGAATATACAATCAGTTAAAACGTGTGCAGTTGCAAATATTAACGTATCGTTAAAAAGTATTTCTTTGAAACACTGAAACATGAGATTCGTTCGCAGTTTGAAATGCATTCTTCACGCTTTTTCGGACGTTGATTGAAAATGCAACAAAACAAAAATCATATTTTAGCTTTGCACACAGAAATAAAAGGTAAATGCGTTTCGCAAGTGAAAAATGATTTCAGGAATAGAGTTTGCTGTTCGAAGTAAGAAAGTTTTTAAATCTGGCAGCGAAAGCGAAAATCAATGTAAGAGTTTGTATGCTTTTGTATTCGCGAGAACGGCAAACTTTAATAAATTCGCGCAGAAATGAAGATTTTCAATCACGCTATTGTGTTGCGTTTAGAAGACAGCAGTAAACTATGTGTAATAGATACGCTGCAATTATAAGCGAGAGAACTGCTTTAATACCGTGAAAAAAAAGCATTTCATATCATTTTTCATCGCAAACTCGGCTGCGGTGAAAAACAACGGCTCATAGTACATGTATAACTCGTATGAACGCAGTGAATTACAATTACAAGCGACAAAAAGATTTACACCATTTCTTTACAAATTGTTCGTTTGTGAACGCAATCGAAATCGATTTTGTTTTGCGATTTCTCTCGCAAAGCGAAAATGTGTATCGCGCGAAACGCACGACGCAAATGCATTCAATCTGTTTGGATTACATTCACAGCAAACGCAATAATTCGATTCCTTTTCTTATCTGCTTTTCTTTGTTCTCTAATTTCTTGCTTCACATCAGCAGAGCGGAAGTATTTTTCTCCGGACACGGCTCCAGGTGATGCATCGGAAACACCGCGATGAAGTCGTTTTGAAATTCAGCTTCCGCTGAACCCATCACCGGTTGTCCCATAACAGTGTAATTTTGCTGATGCGACGCTGGCGGTTGATGCGGATGAATGCTCGCTGGCATTGTTGACGCGTATTGCGGAGGAGGTGCACCAGTGAGATGCGCTGCGTTCACCGGATCATTTACAGCTAGACGCGTCAATGTATCGCCTGGTCGCTGCTTTTGTTTTCGCATTTTAATTAGTATAATTAAACACGACGTTAATGCTATTATCGCGATCAAACCGCCGATGATAACGAGTATGTAAAAAGTTTTCGAAAGAGTTTCGTGATAGTGACAAACCACTTTCGAAGCGATCACTTCCTTGCCGATCAATACGCTTTCGTATCCATCTGCAAAGCAAAAAACTCATGAGAACAAGAAGAATAAAAAGAGAGCAAATCTTGTTTTCAAATGTGTGACCACTATTTGACTAATTAATTTTGTAGCTTTTATTCCTTGATTTTATCTTTTATTTACTCGTTTGTGTCAATGAGAAACTAACTGCTAATGCTAATCAATTTTCAGAACAAACGTACAAATGTTATACAGTCAAACCTCATTTTTATGAACCCTCCTTTTCATGAACCCCTCATTTTTATGAACGAAAATTTTCGTACCTT
>NCKU01003803.1:0-13953 GCA_003675995.1 Dinothrombium tinctorium | reverse complement strand
TGTTAGGTAAAAGAAATGGTTAAAAAATGTATTTCTTTTACCCAACAATGTAAACTTTTCTCTTTCCTTGAGTGTACATGTGAGATAAACCCTTTTATTATAAATTTATCCAATTGGGTTACTCGCCGGATTCGTCTAATTGAGCCCAATTATTGTCATCATGTTAATATTTGTGAATAAAATAAGTCCTTTTTATGTCTTCTACCAAATTTCGAAATATTTTTTAAAGATGAAGCTTAGCGGAAAAAACATGCAAAAACCGCTATCGGTATTTAGTAATGAAAGCGAATGTACCAAAAATTCGTTTCATGTTCAGAAAATCGGTATATAGTCTACTAATTTTTTTCAGCATGTTATAGGCGCAATTTCCTTCACCGACATTGCTTCCGCTAATGTCTATTTTAACATGTTAGAACAATTTCTTAAAAATATCCGCCATTTTAAAATAAATTATTTTTTCAATTAATTGGTCCACCTACCCATAGATCTAAACATCTGAATGGTTTTAAATTAGAAATCTTTGCGATTCAAAATTTACAAAAGATTTTATATTAATTGAGAACCCGAAAGTGAGATTTAGCTTCGCCGATTCTTTACCTTTTGTAACTAATCAAAAATTATATCGAATATGAACAGATATAAACAAAAGAAACTCTTTAAGAAAAGTAATTTTTCAAGATAAGATTGACAAATTGCTGTTTTCCTTTCTACCAACTATTTTTTTCGACAGAATAACTTATAAATGTGTGAAAAATATGCTTTCGCCGGTAATTCACGGCGAGCAGAATAGTGTGGGTCACCTAGAAAAAATTGTTGTAAAAATGCTTCACGAAAATCAATCCTAATCGTTAAGAGCAAAATTACCATTGGTGATTTCAAATTTCTTTGTTAGTTGGTGAAACATGGATTGCGTTTTAATTCACACACCATTTACTTGTGCCTTTATACAAAATTTTAGTTAAAAAATTAACGAATGCAATTGTCGTAGAAAACAAAAGTAAAATAAAATGTGCTGTTTTTAATTAACAAGGTGTTTTTGCTTTGGACAAAAAGTCAAGTACGTTGCAAAGCTTGATTCACTTAGATATTAATATTTTTTCTCTACTCAATATTACCATAAACGAACAAAAATTTCCTGTTTATATGAGCACAAAACTAACTTTACTAACAAACCACTGTTGTTGCTTGTTGGTTGTAAGTGTTAAGTCTTTGGATCATTCGCTAGTCTCTTATCCAAGCATTAATTCCAACTTTTTCTGCGCTGCTTTCAAATGAAATAATCTTATTCTAATCTCACTTGCATTGCGATTAATTTGTTGCTTTGCTGGGCTGAAAATTGATATCT
Organism: Dinothrombium tinctorium; assembly: GCA_003675995.1. NCBI lineage: Eukaryota > Metazoa > Arthropoda > Arachnida > Trombidiformes > Trombidiidae > Dinothrombium > Dinothrombium tinctorium. The sequence goes on along the minus strand of NCKU01003803.1, from coordinate 12,608 downwards.
CAACAATTACATGATAAGCCTAAGCTTAAGTTCAATTTATCCAAAAAAGTATTGCACACTATGATGGAAAAAATAATGATTAAGCTACGAGGAGAGAAAATAATAAAAATGAAACTTTTTGATCGGTCGAATGAAAGTTAAGCTGTCAAAAGTAAATTGATTTAAAAAATCATTTTATTGAAACTTGTAAATTTTCAACCAAATATATTTTTAAATAATTTTAAAAAATTTATTTTATTTTTTATTTTTATTTTGAAAGCTATTTTACCTGATGATACTTCTTCATATTGATCGGAAAAAAGCAACTTAAGATTTGGCAATAACATTATTGTTTATAATGATAAAAAACTTGAAACTTAAAAATTTATCATTTCTTTGATTGTTTAGTTCAAATTTGCATAAAATATCATAAGTGACCCACTCAAAATGCAAAAAAGTATCCCTCAAGTTAATATGAATTTCAAAATGATTTAAGTGATTTTAAATTGAGCAAAAATATATAATATGTGAGAATTTTAAAAATTTTCTCTTAATATAGAGATTAAAGAATTAATCTTCCAATTCAGAATAAAAAAAGCGAAATCGTTTCGAGAAAAAAAATCCAATCAGCGGCGGACCAGATGAAAATTATTTCAGTTCAATCGATTGAATATTGAATCAACTTCTCTGTCGCTATATTAATAAATCTGTCACATTAACAAAATCATTTATCAATCTATAGAAGAAAATCCAATTGCTTCAAGCTTTCGAGTTATTAGACTTTCGGTGAAGCAAGTCTTACATGTAAAAGTTTATCTTGCGTATTAAAAAATTAAATTGAATAGTCGTTTAAAAATCGCAACTCTTTTATTACTTTTCATTTAGTAAACAGCAACAACAACAACAACAAAAAAAAACAAAATAAACTAAAATGGCAGTTAATAAAAAGTGATGAAATTCCATGTTCACGGCTTATTCAGAGAAATTTCGAATCATTGAAAACTTGAGAATGAAAAAGTAAAATTCTAATCGAATCTTTTAAGAAATAAATTGCAGAAATAAACGTTAAATCATTTATTTTATTTCGAAAAATAACAAAACACGAGCAGTATACTGTGCGATTTGAAATCCCACACACAATTTCTTTTAGCTTCCTAAAGGTATTGAGCTTTTAAATTGGTTCACAAAAACCAAAACTAAAATGCAACCTTTAACGTTAAAACACACAAAATTTTGTCGCTTAAATTGAATTCAAGAAATGTTTTCTGCATGTAAACACGCGTTTGAAAGAAAGTAAAAGTTATTGCTTTGCTAGCGCTAATGCCGGAAAGCTGAAAAATGTGCATTCGATAGAAGAGTATGCAACGAGCTTATTTAGTGTACACAGATACGATTCATTTCCTCAATTGATTGAATGCAGAGCGAAAAGTAGCCTTTGTTTGCCGTAATCAACAAAAGTGCATTCCTATAACGCTCATTTTGCCATTGAGAACTCTGAGAACTGTTTGTAGCAAGGTGCAAAATAATAAAAAAATTTCCTTTTGCTTCTCTGCAGAAGTGATCAAAACGCTCGGTAAAAAATCATATTCCATCGCGATTCCTGTCGCGATTTTCTCGTCAAACTGTCAAGCTAATATCACAGCATAATCGCCCGCAAGCTTTGGCTTTAATTTACGTATCAAAAAGTATACTAAAAAATAAATCATTAAGTTCATTCGTTTTTCATTATTTCGTACATTGAATTAAATGTTCGATTTACAACTTCGTTTAGCTTTATTCTTTCATTCACGATAACCCATATTGCTAAACATTTACAACAAAGAAAACAGAGCAGGTCACAAAGTAGCAGGTCACGTGATTTGAAGGTAGTGAGTCAAAACAACTTTCGTTTCGATCGCTAACTGCCCAATTGCTACTTTTTTTGTGCTGTTTTTTTCTGTAAATAAGCGAAATTTCAGTTAAAATGACTCAATACTCCAAAGAAAAAGTTAGAAAACATATAATGTGAAAATTGTCACAAATTTACATTTTTTGACTCAAGCAAAACCAAAAGTAATATAAATTCATATTAAATATCGAAATGGGAATTTCATTCCCACATGAACAATGGAATGCAAAAGCCATTTGGAAGAAACGAAGCGATGAGAATGAATGGTGAAAGGAATGCAGGTGAAATGAAAAGACTTCATTATTAATAGAATTAATAAGAAAAATCTTTTCTTTTAACCTGCAGATCAAATTCGTTCTAATTTCATTGAATGTCAGTTCTAAAAAACAAATACAAGTGCAGCTAGAGTGAAATGTAACGATCCTCGTTAAAATAGAAAATTCTTAATAAGCAATAAATTCAATGTTAAATTATAAAAAAGTTTTGATTAAAAAATTGCTGCCAATCTCACATTTAAAACTGCTACATTATTTGACAGAGGATTAGTGAATCTATACGTTCTTACTTTTTGTGTTTCTTGCGGCTTAAGAGATCAAATAAAATTTTTATAGCTACAATTTTGAACAATTTTTTAAATGACAAACATGAGCTTAAGCTCATTGGCAAAAGAACAACAAGTAAGCTTCTTCAAAGATCTTATCGAAAACAATCACATTGGCTAAATGTTTTCAAAGTAAAGTATCTATGAGACTTGTATCATTTTTAGAGTTTTAAGATGAACATCATATACCACAGTATAAGTACGAGTTTGAAAGTTCAAAAGCAATACATACTCACTTAGTATCTTCTATTGTTAAGAAAGAAGAAATCTATAATCTAAAGCTAACAGATTTTAGAAAAGTTATTAATCAACTTTTTACTTAATTCATCGCTAAAAGTAAAATTTTAAGTTTGTTTGTTTGTTTTTTCTTTTTCACTTGGCTTTTATTCATATAATTATTATCTCTAATATAAAATTTTCTCAAACATTAATCATTTGAAAAATGATAATAAATCAGGAATATCAAATAATTGTTTTTATTCAAAATAGTTTGAATTTGATGAAAAGTGATAATTTAATCTTTAAATATAGTAAAAGAAATTGAATTAAAAAATTAAATGTCACAAGAGAAAGAAAGAAAATATTTTTAGGACTATAAATTCAATTTATATCAGTTAAAAATAAATCAGAAACAGCAAATAATTGTTTGACCGTAAGATAAGACCTTTATTCTATCATGCCATAAAATATCGCCGTAAGAATGGTTCTGTTTGAAAGAGACAGAAATTTATGTGCTCAAAATTGACAAAAATATGTGATGTGATATGTGCAAAAAAGTGAAAAATATGTGCTTATTTATGTGCTCAAAAATCAAGTTTTTCTAATCAAATTACATTATTTTTACCATCTTTTGACAGCAAAAATGATTTGAAATCAACAAGTAAAAGCTTTCCGATGCTGTCTTCTGTCAGATTATAGCGACGATCGTTAAAAATATAATTACGTTAAACAGCAAATGCAGTTAAAGGTGCATATTTCAAAAATTTTCTCCTATCAAATTCCTGAGTTGAAATAATAAACTTGTAATTAGGATTCTTTTCAAAAGATCGACCAACATTTCTTAAACGACTCTTGGTATTTCGTTTGTGACAATTCTACTTTTCTTGCTGACTCTTTCCTTTGCAATGTTGTATCAACTCAGTTCTTGAATGTTTAGAATGAAGGTTTAATTGTTTTATGATTATAAAATAGGTTTTCATCAACAATTTCTACATTAAACTCTTTAGTAAAAATCTTAATTTTACAGATGACATTTTTAAAAATTTTGACTATATAAATTATACGTTGCTATTACTGGCGACATAAATCCCTTTTCATTAAATTCGCCCATTAATCGAGGAAAAAATATGAGTCAGTTAAGTTGTCCTTATAATTTTAATTTTAGATAAATAAAATTTCTGATTTTGCATTTTTATTTACAAAATTTTATGAAAAATATGTGCTTTTTATGTGATTTATGTGCTTTTTGATGTGCTGATTTTTGAAAAATTTTTTATAATTTGGCAACTATAAGCATATAAGTCATTTTAAGGTATCAGCAAAAAAATATGTGATCATATAAAACTCCTGTCTCTATTTATAACCAAATACAAAGCATTTTGGAACAACTATAGTGAAAGGTGTGATGGATGGTTCTTCTTGTTACATATCAATCCAATTTCGTCTTTATGCAAAAATGTGCCAAATATGCAAATTCATGTATTTAAATATTCCCTAAAGAAACGTCATCTTCAAAATAACTTACTTATATAGAAAAGATGATCATCGTATGAAAAAATCACATCTTAAAATATCAAAAAATGGCTCCAAAGTTCGAATTCAAAATCCTAGGCTATCTTTTAAATATAATATATTAATTGGAATTATAAATGAGAAGCAAAATACTGCATTAATGAAAAGTAAAAACACCAATTAAACAAAAAGAGAGAAATAGCAGCATTTCAACTCAAAAATGCAAGTGTACTAATTTAAGAGTCGAGGATTTTACTTATTTTAATTAATTGAAATTTACTTTGTGGAGGTAAGCTTGCTACAATACCACACATATCAGCGAAAATCAGTGTATGAAGAGTTATTCGCGTAAATCTTCTTACTTCGCCCTTTGCAATTGCTACAAAGGATGACCAAATCGACTATCGCCAATGAGATAGCAAAACTTGTGAATAATACCATTGTGCTCAATGCAAATTTGAGAGCTCTTTGCGAAACGCTGGAGTGTTCGTAACTTTACTAATCGCTTCGCTTTCAAAGAGCTCGGCAAATTCGTGTGCTTCTCATTACCTGTCTCTCACCAACATCTTTACGTCTCGTCGCTTTTTCAGTGTTAAATTTATTGCTTTGTATATTCTTCGCTACAAAAACATTTTGTATCTGTGTATTTGCCATTAATTGTAATTTGTATTAATGTCACAGTGCTCCGAAGCGACAAAACTAAAATTATTGAAGTGAGATTAAAAATGAATCACTTGATGATATTTTCGCATGCTTTCGGTTTTTAAGTAAGAAAATGATTAAAACTTAATACACAAAGTAAACAATTAAACGAAAAATAAGTTGTAGAAAAGAGTGACTTCAAATGTAGAAAAGAGATGAAGATGTAAGAAATTTTTTTCTCTTTGTGTTTTTTACAAATTTAGTGTATAGTTGAATTAAAATATTCGCTTCAAAATAAAAAACGTACATTTTGTGTTACGCTTTGTGATATGCTGTAAAGTATGCTTGTCGTTGTGAGACTTTTTTCTGTCCTCGGTAGTACATTGAAATTCAGAAAAAAAAACTCAAACTCTTATCAAGTTTAAAATTTTAAATTTAAAAAGTTGTAAAAACTACTTTTTCTATCCTTTTTCATAGAAGCTTAAAATTTAGGGCTTTTAAGTTCCGATCGTTAGGAGAAAGGTAATAAATTTTCTTTTATTGAACAACCATCAGTTATTTGTCATTTTAAACTTCTGCATTGACTGCATTTTAAATCGTTAGAAAAGAGCAAAAGAGAAAGAATCTCTTTCGGAGATCATTTCACTTTGAAGGAGTGAGTGTTTTGAATGATGTCTCGAAATTTCTGCTTTCAATTCCATTATTAATTCTGAGCTTTACTTTTTTCCACAATGAATTAAAGTCGAAGTCGAATCCTCGCTTCGGCAACTTTTCGAAAAGAGATTCCAACTTCTAGCTTTGCATCATAATTAAGTAACATTCAAAAATCGAGCCAGACCGGTAGTATAATCAATCAAAACTAAATTTCTTTTTGCCAAAACTTTATTTTTCATAATGGCATATGCACATCGAATCATAAAGCGAAAATAAAATTCATGCTTTTCTATTTGCTTTCGATCTCAATTTTCAATTTACGCCAGCCACTTTCACCATCATGTTTCTACATCCATTTTAAAATTTCAAAATCAGAAAATATGACTATTGAGATTCCTTTAAATCTTAAAATATGAAAAAGTTTTTAACGCGTAAAACGTACTTTAATGCATATCATTAAACGTCCACTTGACATACCTAATTTTGATTTATTTTCACAAAAACGTGATTCAAACAGTGTTTTGATTTAATAGTTATTGTGTTAATTCCACAATGTTTAGATACGACAAAATTTGAAATTTTGAATTACATGCAGAAGTAGTTGTCAATATATCGCGTAAGACGTTTTTTCATTCGTGATTCTCAGAAAATGGTTAAAGGTGCAAAGCAAAAGAACATAAAAGTATAAATGATAAGAGTAAACTCGGATCTTTGCATAATTCAAACAAAAACAAAACATCCAGATAAAATTATTGTACCAGAGTTTTCATCTTTCTCTTCTCTAGATATTGTATTTTTGAATTAAAAAATTTTCAAAATAAATTAAAATAATGCAAATTTTGCGTGACGTCGTGTGAAATGCTCGAAAATGCGTTTAATTCAAATTGTCAACTAGTCAAACATCAACATTTGAGCAACAGCTTGTGGGTCAACTATCCCAAATCAAGCAATCAAAAATATGTCTTTTCATTTCTTCTAAATACTATTTGATCTTATTTTTCATGTTTATTTCGGCAAGCCCAGAATGCAGCAATAAAATGTATCTTTGTCACTTGTCAAGAGCAGAGAGAATTTTCAAAAATCTTTCGCTAAATATAATTTTACATAGTTTTTATACTTTTTTGAAAATTTCGGAAAGTCGGAAAAAGAATATTGATATTTCATCAAAGATAGAAACCAAAATTTAATTATTTTTGAAAATTCTCCTTACTTTAGGGAAAGTAAAACTGTTTGAAATAAAATTATAGAACATAAACTTGGTAGTTATGAATGAATTCATTGAAAATCAAAAAAACTTAACCAAACAAATCAATTCAAATAAAGTGAAACATCTCTACAATGGCCACCTATGGCCAAAATCCTAGTCCAAAAATTTGGCCTTTATCGGACAGTTCTAAAAAAGGTATGGGCAATTAACAAGGAATGTACACGAAGTTGTACGCGAGTTTCTTAATAAACTATATGTCATTGAAAGGTCTTGACGAATGTATGTCACCAGTGAAATATTACGTGCCCATATACATATGCACTAGGGCGGTCAATTTTTGAATATTTTCAAAAAAAATCAATTTTTAATTCATTTTCAACCTTTCTTCAACATAATTTTGTTTAAAAAAATGTAAAAATGAATAAAATAATTTTATTTTGATGCTAGGATTGTATCTATAAAATTTAAAATTGCGAGTAAATAGTTTTTAAAAATTATAATCATTACATATAATAAAGAATATGAAGAAAGGCATATGACTGTAAAACAAAAATTAAAGTGAATTCAAACTTTTTAGGCATTTTTTTGGGTCGCTAAAAATGATGAGAACATTAAAACTTACAAGAGGAATCGTTTCATAATTAAAATTTTTAACTTTTGAAAATTTTACAATTTCTACCTGGAAAGATTATTATACAATATTTTAATCTCAGTTTTTATAAGGCTTACTATTTAATGAAAAACAACATTTTAATAATTTTTTAAATTCTTTTAATTAGCTTTTAAAAATTTCGTCAAGGCCTTTCAAATAACATATAGTTTATTAAGAAACTCACGTACCACTTCGTGTACATTCCTTGTAAGTTAACTTAAAAAGATTTTATTTTATTTTATTTCGTCGTTAGTGGAAATAAACGTTCAGGCAATATTGCGATTAGAAATGGTTTTTCTCTAGTATAAACTTTTAAAGTAAGTTCAGTGCTGCTTTCTGTTTTACAAGGTTTCTCAATCACATTATATAATTTTGATGCTTGCTCAAACCTAATTTTTAAAAAGTTAGAACATTTTTACTTTAGCACTTTTGAACGAAATTAAGGGTTAGAAATAGAAAAACAATTTTTTTTAAATTTGTCAATATTTGTATAAATTAATTTATTATAATTTTATTACTGTTTAAATAGGTAATTTTAGATTCCACTTTTCTTTGTGCAAAGATTCGCAGTTATTGTACTTTAAACTTTAGTGTTGAATAATTAGAATTCATTAGGTCGGTGAAAATGAAACTTGTTGGCAATATACTTTGACAATTTTTGAAAAGTGAAAATCGCTCTGAAACTTTTGACACGATTAGTTTAAAACTAAGTCGATGAGAAAGAAATTGAGCAAAAGCCAATATTGTTTTGATTCACTTGTGTAATTTTTGTCCTCTTCAATTACATGAATTCATTTAAAAACAAACGGCAGCAAACGAAAGTTTTTAACTGCAATGTGAGAAATGAAAAATGCGCTCAATTTTGTTATGTCTGCAATGAACCGAAAGCAAGCGTTTGGGTATTGCTTGCATCGCACCATTTGCCGTGTGCTCAAACGCTTGAAAATCGACTAATTAAAATCTAATCACTTAAAATAACGATTGAAAAGCAGAGTTGCTTTTGTCCCTTGTGTAGATCGCCGAAAGTGTGCGGTTTGCCATCGAGTGAATTATCGAACGGTTGCCAAGAAACGAAACAGAAGCGAACTTTGAGCAAAACATTAAGCGAGGAGACGAACGAAGCGTTTCGAAGCGATGAGTGACACCAGAAAATCGGACAGCGGCAACGCGCGGCGAGCGGCGGGCTGTGAGTCGGACGAAGACAGAGAACTCGAAGAGCGATTGGCCAGACTCAAAGGCATTGATCCCCGACGGTACTCCGCACCTCCAATTACCGTATTCAAACCGAAACCAGTTCTCTCGCAAAGTGAACAAAGCGATCATCTTTTGAACCAAATAATGGCTGAAGTCGCAATCGACAGCGACACAGGTTTCATCGATAGGAGGGCTCCTTTGAGGAGGAATATTTCGACCGATGAGGAGATTGCTGCGCGTTTAGCTAAGCTTCGCGATGAGCAATGTGTTTCACACGACGTGGTCATTCCAGAAAACCTTGATTCTGACGAAGATGCCGATGCGCTCGTTTCTAAGTTGGTCGCAGAGAGCAAGTTACCTGAAGTGCCATTTTCTGAAGAGGTCAGCAAAAAAGAAGAGCGCCCACTGCCCAACGACGAGGGTGAATTACCGTGGTGTGTAATATGTAACGAAGACGCTCGAATACGCTGCTTTGGCTGCGATTCGGATCTATATTGCTTTTCTTGCTTTAAGTATGTTTTTATTGATCGACTTAACTCATTACAAAAAAGAATAATTATATTTTAGGGACTTTCATGACGATCGCGAATTGAAGAAACACAAAACAACGAGCTTCCAAAAAGTGTCGAGACCAAGTTTTTAAATTTTTTATATGTTATGATTTGAGAGTTTTGGCCTTTCTTATCTTTGCATTCACCTTTTTGGTCAATTCGACGAATTCTTTGGCCGACTTAATTAGTTTTGTGATATAATCTCCATTTACCGGCGTTTTCAGCAAAAACTCTGTAAATTTTTTCAATCTGCAAAGAAAATGTTTGTCACAAATGAAAGTTTATATTTGCATTAGCCTTACGAATAAAAATGAAGGTCAGAATGATGAATGCCGAATTTGGGCTTTGCTACTTGAAATGGATATTGTTTTACGTCCAGACACAATGTGACATATATGTTCCGGCGAACTCCACGTATGACGAAAGCAAATCTATAAAAAAAACAGTTTAGTAAATGAAATCAAGCATTCATTGTATTACTCAAAATATTCATTCATTTTACGGAAGTAAAACTCGTGAAATGCAGACAAATAACGCAATTCCATCAAAAGTCTTTCAGCTCTGTTCATTACTTGAGCGACTTCAGATATAACTTCATGTAAGTGTTCAGTTGTTGGATTTCTTTGCAAAATTCTTTCTTTCATGGATTCAAATAATGTTGTGACCATATAATTTACAGGAACGAGTAAACCTTTGTGCTTTCGTGTAAAATTAAAGTGGAAATTATCTCTTAGTTTTATATAGTTATTATTTTTAATTTCAGATTCAAACTGAAATCCAAGCTTCAATTCGGAAATGTGTTTCTTATCTTTCATGCAATTATTTTCTTCGTATGTTATTTCAAGCATAAAAATGCCTTTCATATACGTAACAAGCGCTCTGTTTTCAGCTAGCTCTTTGAATTCGACTTGGTGAAGAGATAGCCATTCTGGATCAAAAGTTTTTAGCGTAAAGTAAAATTCTGGAACAGCACAAAAATCTAATAGTGGTTTTGTTTTAAATGATGAGTCGATAATAGTTTCATTTTGAAAAGAAATTTCGGCTAAAGCTTGTTCTAATTCTTCAGCCATTAAATATAAGGTATCTTGTTTTATTAAGAATGAATGATCGAATGCCGATTCATCACCGTATTCGCTTTCGCAAACGGCATATAAGCTTTCTTCTGATGATTTTTCTCCTGCAATACTTTCTGTAAAACTAGATTCACTCATAAGTCGGCTTTTTGTGAATGTACGATTACGAGTGCTTTTTTCTACATCTGATACTTCCACTTCTTCCTCAATTTCATCTGATACTAATCTTGAAGTCGATTCTCTTAATTCTTTCATCATTTTCGGGCTTTTTGATTCTGTAAGCATGCTTTCAGAAAGCTCAACTTTGCGCTTTTGTTGCTGCGAACACCTTTGTATTGCCGGTGATTCATTGGTCTTGTTTATCTGAAGTTCGCTGTTATTTAATTTCTCTCTGTGATTTGTCATTTTTTCTCCTTCTAGATAAGTTTTTATAGTATTTTCAGCAATAACAAGATTGTTATCCGAGCAAGAAGCGTTGTCGGAATGTGAGCTCTTTAATGAGAACGAAAGAGATGCACCAGAAGAAAATGTGGTTAGGTTTGTTAAAGTTTTTTGCTCATATGAGTTTTTGTCTTTAATCGATAATTCTTTTTCATCCACATTTTCGTTCGAAATCTTTCCTAAACTCAATTCAATTGGAGCTTTTTCTTCTTTAGTCTGTGATGAGTCCTGAGAACAATTTGAGTTAACACTGGTAGTATTCTCTTCTCTCTGTTTTATTTCGACTTCTTCCATTTTCTTCAGAAGCTTTGACTGTATATCAAATCCTAAACTTCGTCTTGTGCGCGCTTGAACCAACCGAGGAACGAGATTGGATTTTGTCTCTTGTGAAGAACTGCTACAATCAGAAATTGGTGATGACTTAATGTCATCTTTTAAAGCCCAATCTGCTTCAATTTTATTGTCTATGTCTTCTTTCGAAAGCGAATTCAAGACAACAGGAACGAAGCCAGCTAAAGGACGTTTGAGCACAGGAGCTTTTGGTAAACAGCTTGTTCGAGTGAACCTATTCTGCAATTTGGAATTTATATTTGGCGGTGGAGGTTTAAGAGGCTGAGTCGTAGACTCTTGGATAAGAAAAAAATGTGAATTCGTCAATGTCTTTTGAGCGATGACACTCTCCCCAACTTTGGGCGGAATAGGAATTTGAAGTTTCGGCAAAAAACCAACTTTTGCTATTGAAACTACTTTATCTGCCAAAAAGCTGGTTTGATTCTTTAAAGTTCCATTATCCGATGAAGAATTGTTTTCATTCCTCAGAGTTTCACTCTCATTTTCATTCATGTTTTCGGAATCTAAACTGCTGGTTTTTAAAGTCATTTTTTCTTCCGAAGCTTCAACTTCGCTTTTTTGTTTCGCCTCTCGGTTGATAAGGTTTTCTTCATGTGATGAGTTGGATTCTGATTGAGAACATTCAGCAGAATTTGTTTCTTTTGAACAAGGAAAAGGGGAATGTTCAGGTTCGTTATTTTTTAAAAAATTTTCATCCTTTAATGATTCTTGCAAAAAATTGCCATTCTGTGTGCTCTTTTCAATTGAATTAATTATTTTTATATTATCATTTTCTAGTTCCTGGTGCACTCTAGTCACAGAAGATTCCGCTTGAATTATGTTATCTTTCAGTTCAACAAACGAATTTTGTTGATTAACTTGGTGTTCCACGGTACCACTTTGCTTTGGTTGTTCTTCTTTCATTATCCGATCGTTATTGTTGAGTTTTACCTCTATCAATGAGGTTTCGAGAGAGTCAGTCATGAATTCCATCATGTCATCAGTAAAAAGCTTTGTAGACTCTTTGCCACAAAAAAAGCTTTGATCAAATTTCGAATCATCACCAATATCATCGCTTTCTCCACAATCCATTTCATCATCACAACGAGATGCATCTTTTTGATCTTGATCAGATTCTTGAGAAGATGGAGCACTTGCTGACATCTCAACAACTTCAAGACAATCAACAGTTTTAATTTGCTTCTCAATACATTGTGTGGTTCCGTCTCTGTCGAATGAGTGATCATTAATAATATTTAATAATAATTTTATTTGATAATATTTAAGATAATCTCGTGAAATTTGCAAACTTGCACATCTTCATGATTCGTGACAAAACAAAATATACCGGTGTTTACTTGTTAATATTATTTTAAACTATGTCGAATTTTATAACCCACAACGTTTTGGAACATAAAAAATGAAGGTAAAACTTCAGTATACCGGCCAAAGTATAAGCGGGGTACCCACCCATATTATATTTATATATTCTGAACCTACTCAACGAGTAAAGTCCATCGGCGATAAGGCGAGAAAGCGAAGCAAATCAGTTTTTTAAACAACATTAAAAGCGATGTGTTAAAAATGCGTATAATTTCTTAACTTACCATTGGTGAAATCGAAAAAACGATGAGATTGAATGAAAAGGCTTGATGATTGCTCAGA
>NCKU01003802.1:0-13958 GCA_003675995.1 Dinothrombium tinctorium | reverse complement strand
GCCGTGCTCTTGGAAGTCAGACGAAGAAGTGCTTTGACTGTACAGCGAAGTGAAAGCGATATCTTTTCAAATGCATTATTTTATTGAACTTCGTGCATTCGATCGCAATAAACTCGTGACATTCTGAATGTGCGCTATATACGTTCATTATAAATGAAGCTTATCAATTACACGTTAACTGCATAGAAACCGTTTATTGAGGCAGACTATCATTGTTTAGATTATTGCACGCGTTTTTTTTTCATGTTTGCACAAAGATTCTTTGGAAAAGTAAATCGATTTCAAAAGAAAAGCAAACTCTTAAGCAACAACTTTCTCAGAATGTTTTCAATGGAATTAGAAATGCGAGTAAAACGCTCGAATAATTAAAATGCATTCAAGAAAAGTTTGCAATTCAGAACCATGTTACTCTACTCGCATAACACGTCATAAGAATATGTGGTTTCGAAATCTAGTTAGCTTTGAAAATCAAAAACAATGAAGCAAGAGTTTGCATAGAGAGAGAAGGCGAAAAAAAACATAAAAATAACTCACCTAAGAATAGTGCGATGAAAGCCAGTGAAGTTAGCTCTGAAACTTTCCTCCGAAAACTGTTTAATATGCGAGCAAACAGCGAACAAAAAAGTTTCTTGCTTTACCTGAAAAATAAAGCGTCTCAAAGCAGGTTAAAATACTACTTGAAAGAATCTTTACGCTGCGAATTGAGGAAGAAAAATAGAGGCTGTAAAACTCAATTTTCAGGTCACTCGTGACACGCTTTCCTCATTAAAAACAGAAAGTAAATGCATTCGTTCATTTTGAATTGTGATCAATTCTCTTTTCTTTAAACTCTTCGAAACCTAAAAAGAAAATTTTCGCTATGCAAAGTATCTGAGCGCAACTTCAGAAACGAACTAATCTGAATCAATAAAATTTTTTTAGATTCTATTTTAAAAAGCTCTTCAGCACTCAACTTTTCTTTAAACTTTGAAATAGAGTTGTTTTAAATTCTATTTTGCTTTTACACTAATTGACTAAACTCTTAAAGATCATCTCACCCAGATTCTTGAGGCAGACGCATACCTCATTCGCACCACAATACACCTATGGGTAAAACTTCGAATGTGAATTTTAAAGGTCAGAAATCGATGCACGAATTAACAAACAATCTGATTCACAAGCAATTGATTTTGAATTGTATCTAAAACAATCTGCTTTATAAATTTTAGTGACATTCAAATCTTTCATTGATTCGAAAACAAAATTTCAATGAAAATAATTGTCAACCAGCCATTAGAACTAAATTAGAAACATTGGCTTCAATTGACATTTTAATCAGATCACAAATAAGTTAAACAATTGATAATCACAAGTTTTCAAATAACAAAATGTTTTTTGAAAATATATTCTTAAAATTAAAAACATTTTTAAATAATCTTTTCTTAAAAATGAACAAGTTTCATTGCATGTGATCTAATGTAATGTCTAGTGAACATATGTATAGGCTACGTTTAAAACGTTTCAAAAAATTCTATAAAGCTCAGGTTGACTGCTTATTTTCTCCTAAGTATGAAAATATCTCTAAGTGTTAACGTTTATCTGCATTAAAAATGAAACCAATTATATTTTAAATTTACTGGAGAGACATATTGACCATGCACATTGACACTTGTGAGTTATAAATCTTGCATATGACACAAAGAGATATTCACGTTGTTGCTAAAATTCTTATTTCTGACTTTAATTTTTTTCTTTTAAGAATTCATTTCTGTTCCAAATTTATGGAGCAAAATTTATCAAACCTAAAATCTTACCACTTAGGTTGTCGATTAAATTTGAATCACGACAAAAATCTAATTTATATCTGATCAGGATCAAGCTCTTCTTTACCTTTTCCTATTGTCTCGGAGTAGAGTCGTAAATTAGAAGCCGATTTTATGATACATACTGTGGCGCGAACGGGTACAACCCGTAGGCGTTGCGGAAAGGTACCGTTTGGGTACTGAAGCGCGATTCGGATAATGAAGGCTTTATTGGACATAGAAATTGAATACAATTTTAAAGAAATAAAAGAAACGCGAACATTTAAAATGAACTTAAATGAGCAGAGCTCAAATACAAAACTAAAATAAACAGAAATAAAAATGAGTCCACAACTGAGCACAACTTAACTGCGACTTTCGACTAACTTTTGCAGTACGGATCTCAGCTATAAATACTAAATTATTATCAGAGGGCAGATAAGATTATCCTTCAAATGAGTTGTCGGGAAATCCGCGACAATACCATCTGGTCGTAACGCTGAGTGTCATCCAGACATTAAGCGTCAGTTCCTCCGTACAAAAAATACAATCAAACCTCGATTCTATAAACGCAATTTTGCGTATACCTGTTACTATTGGTAATGCGTCTTTGATGAACTTCTCGGTTTAATGAAAGAACTTTCTGCAAATGGTGGTTTATAAAAGCGATGTTCAACTGTATCTAAAATTCATCGCTTCTTTCCTTATTTAATAAAGTGTTACGTCTTCGATCACGCTCACTAGTGATTCCCGTTGCCGAGTCACGGTTTTCATCGAGTAGTGATTCACGTGAGTAAGATTTCATTGCCTTTTTGTAACACAAATCAGACCAATTAATCGAATTAAGAACTCTTTTACCTCTTTTAGATATAAACAAGATTTGAAATTATTTTAAATTAGAAAAAGATGTTTTTATAAAAATAGTTTCTTAAAAGCTTCTTTGATGTAAAATGATTGATCATTTGAAGAGTAGGAACATTAAAAATAAACTAAATCCTCTGCAAACAAAAATCTTGATCCATAAAATATTCTCAAAAGGTGATGAACTGCAAACGAAGTGTTTTGTTTATAGAAGAAAGAAAAAACGAAATGATTTAAAAACTTCAATAAAAAACTTGATAGCAAAGTGTTTCTTACTTTTAATTAAAACATAGAGTTTACAATGTCTATATTAGAATCTTTTCAGCGATTTAATCTTGCTTCGTTTACATGAAAAGCAGACTCTAGAAAGTTTTGCATATCACAGTTAAATTTTTATATAAGCTACCATTAGTTGAAAAGCTCTCAAATGAGACAAATTCATTGAGGCAATCTTCTAAAAAAAAAATTTTCTTAATTACAAACGGAACCAAAACAATAAACATTTCCTCAATGGAATCAAATGTATTTTTTAACAACACTTTCTACCAACTCAATTATAATAAAAGACAAAACCAGTTTCCAAAATTTTACTAAACTTTAAATATTCTGATTCTTGTATACCTAATTTAAATTTCATATTTAAATCAAAATGAATCTTGAAAACAAAATGAAAATTAGTGGATGTGAACTATTAATTTCGTCGAAAACATACTTTGGCAATCATAATATAAGATTTTTCATTTAGTATTGGCAAAAGTCAGCTCAAAAATTAAATTGCCAATATTTTACAACGTGCAATCGAAGCCTTCATCGATTGATATGATTTGGTGAAATGATTTTAAAAAATCATTGCTCAATGCATCGTCGCTTTATACTGATGTGTCTGTGATTGAATTTCTGTCAACTCCAAGAGCTTTTTCCAAATCTTGTACTGTAGTATCTAAACGCGATCTTTGATTTCTCAGTTCACTCATTTGTAATCTTTCGTCAATTAAACTTTTCGCAATGGCGATTTGTTGAGATGAACCTTTTATGGTTACTGCACGAGGACCTTTTCCCGTATTGCGACCTATGGTAACCTTTGCACCTGACCCTTCAGTGATATTTCGAATTGATTCACCGTTTTTTCCGATTACAAATCCAATAGCCTCAAAAGGAATGAAGATTTGGTCGACTGAAGCTTGATTTAAAATGATTTTTCTAATGAGCGCTTCGGCTTCGATAACATCTTCGGGCGTTCCTCTAATCACTGCATTTCTTGCCATTTCTGAGTCGCAAAGGTCTTCGAACTTAACTTTAGTGTTTGTTTTTTCCTGAATGTCTTTTATCATTTCGCCTCCCCTTCCAATCACAGCGCCGATTGAATCTTTAGGCACTTTCACTTTAACGAAAGTTTGTCGAGTGGTTCGAACATCATTCCATATCTCGCTCTCGTCTTTCTCTTCACGCATCAAAAGATAAAGGGCAATGCAAGATGCGGTCACACCGACAGCGATACCAATACCCGTAATCACTTGTTTTACCAATTTTTCCATTTGGAATTGTCTATTGGTCCGAGTTCACGAAAGTGGTCAAATCAAATTTGTTAGACTTTATCACTGATCAACGCCAGCCTATTAAATACTATTGTCCATTTGATTCGTGTGCCGAGTGACGATAAACTATTCAAATACATTCGCTTCACACGTCGCTTTCTGAATTTCACGTTTTCGCTTTTTGACTGTTGAATTCAAAGCAAGCAAGCACACTGCGGTCGCCTCTTTGCGTTTGAAAGCGCCCAAATCGTGGCGTTTAATAAATGCCGTTAAATCACGCTTTACACGAGGTTCGCTTTCAAATATCTCGAAACGCTAAAACAAACGCACTTTTTTTTAAATTCATGTTTGCGATCGCGCTTTGAGTGAATTCGCGAATGATTTGCGTTCAAACGTATACAGCGTTTAAGCTGTGAAAACTGGCGTTTGAAATGAGCACAAATGCAGAAAACAGGGACCACGAATTTCGCCGTCCAAATAGTCGGCGATTTCTGCTAAAGTGCGAAAAAGTCACCGAAGAAACAAACAGTGCGAATGTCACAGAGAATGCATTGCGTTTCGCTGTTTTTCGCTTTCCGCCTTTCGATTCGAAATTAAAATGATTTGCTTTCAAACGCAGACTTGAAAACGTTTGCGTGTGAATGCTTTCGATGGCGCCGTAATTATGAAAGCGTCCCGAACACATTGCTGTCGAACACGTGTTTGCGATCGCTTCGTTTTGGGTTTCATGAAAACGAAGCCGAAACTCGGTTTTTGCGCCAAAAACAATTGTATTCACCACCTTATCGACTGTACGCCGAAAAAATGGGTTTAACGAAGCAATACTTGCGTTATGTTGAAAGCGGACCTTGTTTCGGTACGATTGCATCGCCCAATTCACAATTGGCATTCATCGAAGTGAATGGCGAAAGCGGCAAACACTTGGCGACTGCGGCCTGCGAAAATGTCATCATTTGGGAAATCAAAACTGGAAATAAAATTAAGCTACTCTCTGCTAATAAGGCTCAAATCACAACACTCGCTTCCACTTATTCCAATAATCGTTTGCTTGCCGTCGGTTTCGCTGACGGTTCGATCAATGTTTTCGACTACGCATCCGGAGAGTTGAAAGTCACATTTACCGGACACAAGTCTGCAGTTAGCTGCCTTTGTTTCGATGACACAGGAATGCGTCTTGCTTCTGGAAGCAAAGATACTGAAGTAGTTGTTTGGGATATCGTCAATGAATCGGGACTGTTTCGATTGAAAGGTCACAAAAATTTGGTGACTAAATGCTGCTTTATGAAAACTCGCAATATTCTTGTTACGAGTTCGAAAGACACTTTCATTAAATTCTGGGATTTAGAAACTCAACATTGTTTTAAAACTTTAATGGCTCATCGAACCGAAATCTGGAGTTTCGTTTTATTAAAAAATGATACATTATTAATAACAGGAAGTAGTGAATTAAAAGTATGGGAAATCGAATTTACTGATAATAAAGAGGATTCAACTTCAAACCAATTGGAGCGGGTTATTGAGCAAAAAGACGTTAACGAAGAAGAAGAGGAAGAAAATGCAGATGATGATCAAATATTGAGAGTGAAAAATATAGGAAGTATCCTTCGCAAAAGTGTTAGCCGTCTTCAATTCCTCGGTGTCAATAAAACCGAACAAGTTCTTATTTGTAACGGTGCAGACAATTTTGTTGAGTGCTTCAAAATCAGGACTGAAGAAGAAATCAAATCATACATATCTAAAAGACTAAGGAAAGAAAAGCGTAAACTAAAAAGAAATGAAGATGGTTCTTTTGTTGAGAACGATTCAATCACGAAGAAAACTTTAACTGATGAGATCGAACGTTTAGAAGTCTTTAAGGCATCAGCAAAAATCAAACATTGTGATATTGTTTTGTGCGGCAATTCTGCAAGAATCGCAGTGCTTTTACAATCAAATGCAGTTGAGATTTTCAATCTGGATATCAAACAAAAATCTGTCAATATGTTTCGTAGTTTGGAAATCGAAGGGCATAGAACTGATGTTAGGACAGTGGCTTTCAGTTCTGACAATTTTTTCATCTTATCAGCTAGTGCTGATTCTTTGAAAGTGTGGAATCGGTCAAGCAAAAAGTGTATAGCCACTGTAAAAGATGGATTTGAATATGCATTGTGCTCTTTATTCACTCCCAGCAATCGGCATTGTGTAACAGGAACAAAAACAGGTAAATTGCAAATATTTGACATTGGTTCCGCTCAGATTTTAGAAAGTATAGAAGCATCTGATGATGCATCTCCAATTTGGTCTATTTGTATGTATCCAAACGAAAGAGGTATCGCTTCAGGAGGTGAAGACAAAATGGTGAAATTTTGGGATTTTGAATTCTTAAATGACGAAAAATTAAAAAATAAACGATTAACATTAGTTCAAACAAGAGCTTTGAATTTACAAGAAGGTGTTTTGGTCGTTAAAATTAGTCCTGACAATCGTCTGATAGCCGCATCATTACTCGATAACACCGTAAAAATATTCTTCTTTGATACTCTCAAGTTCTTTTTATCACTCTACGGGCATAAGTTTCCGGTGTTAAGTATGGACATATCCTACGACAGCAAAATAATAGCAACAGGTTCATCAGATAAAAACCTTAAATTATGGGGTCTCGATTTCGGTGATTGTCATAAATCAATATTCGCTCATGACGACAATATCATGGACATACAATTCATCCCAAAAACTCATTATTTATTCACATGTAGTAAAGACAAAACCATTAAGCAATGGGATGCAGATAACTTTGAAAAAATTGTGACTTTAAAAGGTCATCACAATGAAGTGTGGAATTTAGCTGTTAGTCCGAATGGAAATTTTTTAGTTTCTGCATCACACGATAAATCTTTACGATTGTGGGAAAAGACTGAGGAGCCTTTAGTGCTGGAAGATGAAAGAGAAGTCGAAAGGGAAGAAGAATTTGAAAAAAGTGAATTTATTGAAGAGAACGTGATTCCGGGCGAAACAAATGAAGAAACCGGATTAGCTTCAAAGAAAACTTCTGAAACGTTGAAAGCTGCTGAAAAGTTGATTGAAGCTATTGATATATTTAAAGAGGAAATATCTATTCAAAAGTCATATGCCTTGCAGTGTGAGAAGCGTAATAAGGAAGGCAAAGAGCCTCCTGCTGCTCCAGCTTTAAATCCATTAATGATGGTTTATAATACAACATGTCCTCATCGTTTTATTCTCGAAGTACTCCGGCGAATCAAGCACAGTGAATTAGAAGAAGCACTTCTCACTTTGCCATTCAACTATGTCATAGATCTTTTCTATATTCTTACAACCCATTTAGAAAAAGGGTGGGAAGTCGAGCTTATCTGTCGAGCGCTTTCATTTCTCTCACGGTATTATGTTATGTGCGAAACTTCATTTCTATTCATTTTAATTACTTTTAGAGTACACTTCGGACAAATACTTTCATCTTCTAAATTAGTGCCTGTTGTTGATAGGCTTAGAACTTTAATGGTTCTTCGCGTCAATCAATTACGAGTAAGTTTTATAGTGCGAAATAGAGGCTAATTCATATCATCATTTAGGATGTTGTCGGCATAAATTTTGCCGGATTACAGTTAATTCGTGACGAACTCAATGCCAGAGAAGAAGTGACTCTGTTTGCGGAGGCATTCTCGCGTTTGAAAGAGAAAAAGAGAAAGAAAGCTAAAAAGGCTCCAATGCTTCAACTTGTCTAAGCCCTCTTTTGCATCGAGTTATCTTTAAAATTATGTTTAATTTAAAATTATTTTTAATGTTAAACTTTCTTTCGATAACTGGCATAAACAAGTCTTATTTGATAAATTTGTTTTGGTTTAGCTTTTTTTACTAATTATATCTAAAGTTTCACGAAACTTGCGAAAATTGTGAAAACGATCAACATAAATGAATAATTTTCAAAGAATGTTGGGAGATCGTGACAAAGGCTTCGCGTTTCGGCATTCGGAAATTATAAGATAAATCATTTATGAAGTTGAGTGTGCTTATTTTCATCTCAGTATCTATTCACACGAAACAGAATTTTTATGTGGTGAGTGTAACTTCTGATTAGAACGATTTTTTGCTTAAATTGTTTTCTAATGAGTAAAATAACGCATTAAGTCATGTAAACAACGTTTTTGCTTATGAAAATGATAATTAAGTCAGTGCTGAATTTTAATTGTATTTTAATAGTTGATTTAACTTAAACCTATGTTTTTCGCTGCAAAAATATTCTTCTCGAAAAGCAATCCATTGTTTTCATTTGAATTCAATCTACAACGTATTCAAGCGCTTAACGCCAATGAGATTCAATCGAGGTAATAAGACTGCAGTGCAAGTTTTGTGAAGTTAGCAATGATTCTGCTCAATTCGCGAATCAATATTTTCGATTTTAGTGAAAACTTTCGCAAACAATTGCGAGTAATACAATTTTAAACATTATTACGAAAATAAATGGCGAAAATCGTTTTTATTTTCTATTTACCTTTCGTCATTTGTTTGAACAATACTCGAAAGTGTACTCGATGCGTTATGCGTTCATATCGTTTTACAAACAGCGAGCTGATTGCGTTCAATTTCCTCATAAATTTAGGACAAAAAGAGCTTTCCGTTTGCTGATTCTTGAATGCGAATCAAATTTAGCAAAAGTTTTAGTTGTCGAAAAAATTGAAAATTCAGATTTTGTTAAGTGCACAATACACACTCAAATCGCGTGACAATCAAAATTTCAATGCTAGACTGCACTCGCTAATTGCACCTCATCCATTTCAAAGCGGATATTTCAATTGCGAGCAGCGTTGCTTTCGCTGAAAATGAGAATAATGGAGTGCGAATCGTGTCTCTCTTCGTTTCTGCAGAGAGGGACAAGCTTTTGAGCAGCAAAAAACTGTTGTCCTTCGCATCGGCCAATTGTTCTCTGCGACATTGCGTGGCAAAAAGTTTAGAGCAAACAATAAAAGTGCAGGAAACTCGAGACAATCAACCATCTTTTTTCGCCACATTCATGACCTGAGCACCATTGCAACTGCTGTGTGTTTGACGGCATCTGCAGTTAGATTGAATGCAGTATGTGATTGTATGCATATGACAAGTTCGCGCGTTCATTATTCTTGTCACGAATCGAGAGGGTCGTGTTGAAGAGTCATTTAAGAAACTTAAAAAACCTGATTTCGAAAGCGAAACTACGATTTAAGGCGAACTCGATTAAACGAACAGCTTAATTCGCATTTAGCCAATTCACATTTGCTTCTGTCCTTGAATGGGAACAGATCAGCGATCATCAGTGAAGTGCGAAAGGTGGTCAAACGAGCGCATTGACGCTGCTATCTGAGCGGTGGTCGTTTCTTCAACCGATGGATGAAAAGCAAAAAAAAAGTGAAACAAAGAAAAGAGTACGCGTGGAACCAGTTTTCATTCCTATCGTTCCGAGAGCGAACAGTTGAACAGTGAACAGTTGAAAGTGGATTAGGCGAAGAATACGAGTGCAGTGTGCAGTGGAGGAAACTGTAAAGTGAGCTATGCTAAGAGTGTCTAATTGACAGTGCATCTCTCGCAATCAATTGTGATCGCGACTGCTGCTTGAAACGTGTTTGCACCGCTTTTGCAAAGAGCAGAGAACGAAGCATCGGAGGGAGAATCGGACGAAAGCGCGGCGAAACCCGTGGGAACGAGAGCGCGGGTCAGGAGAGAGTCGGTCGTCTCCGCACTCGAGGCGCCTCCCATTTCCGTGCATTGGCAGTGAACGCGAGCTTAGCTTCCGTCAAGTGTTCAGTGAGCGATGAGTTCTTCGCGGTGTTCGAACTCTGTTTCGTCCACTGCTTTTCACTCTCTTTTCCACTGATCGCCACTCGTTTTCGCGAGGATGGCTTTCATTAATGTCGCCGAATGGACGCCTGACAATGTGAACGATTGGCTCAAAGGTAGGCACCGTTTATCGGACACATCTCTGTGATATTAGTGATATCACTGATATTACCCTTCTTTCCCTTAAGGACTGGAAGATTGCATTTTGCCCTATGTCCACTTCTTCCTTAACAACAACATCAACGGTTGTCGTTTGTTGCTTCTCAGCAGCGATGATTTGGAAAAGTTGAATGTGAAGAAAATCGGACACCAGGAAATCATTTTGGACGGCGTCGATTTGTTGAAGCATTTGCATTACAGTTTCTCGTCGGAAACTCTGCAATCGCTCGCCTTACGTTTAGGCTGTAAATCGAGAAGTCTTTATAATCAGCTGAAACATGATCAGGCAAATGGTAGCATTGAGCGGGTCTCAACAAAAACACTTTCGGCTGTTTGCGACATTCTCACTTCAGTAAAATCGTTTATCGCTTGGATCGACACTTATCCATTCGAAGGCAATGACCAATACGCTGCCGTTCGTAAATCAGTACTCAAAATAAGCATAGAACTTGCGTGGACATCGCAAAGAGATCAATTTGTTGAAAAGCCTAATGATGTTATTATGAAAAATAGTTTAACGCTCGCAGATCTCTGCGATAATATTTTGCAGAACCTAACGGATCCACTTGCCATTCAGCCAGCAACGCTCGAGGTTGTCACAATCCGGAAGAAAGCGACAGAAGAAGTTGGTATGGAAATTCATTCTTCTTACTGTGGCGTGCATATTGTTGGTGGAGTCAAATTCCAGAGTCCTGCTAGTCGTTGTGGCCGAATTGAAGAAGGCGATGAAATTGTTCAAGTAAATTACCAAACTGTTGTTGGTTGGCAGCTCAAGAAATTAGTTAATCAAATGGCTCAATATCCAACTGAAATTTTGTTGACGGTTAAAAAGAGGCCGCGACATAGCAATATACTCGGTCAGGTTACTGTCTTGAAACCATATAAAATCCCGTCTCGAAAAACAAACAGAAATCAGAGGAATCGTGTACGAAACGCAGCTACAACAACTGCCAATACTTCAGATGATGAAGATGTATTTGAGAAGGAGACAAAAGAATCTCAGCTGAAAAAGCCTGTTTACCCTTTGCTTTTACGAAAGCAAAAGCGACCGGTAAAAAGAAGAGCAACGATTAATGGTACATCGCCCACTCCACCGTCTCCAACAAGCGGCTATCCGACGATTCGAACAGATGATTTGCTTTCGCAAACAAAGAAAGAGATCGTATCACGAAGTCTTTCTCACGACCCATGCAAGTACGAAGTGAAGCCCCCTCTTGATCCCCCGCCTCCGGAAGTGCCTTTAGAAGCTCCAAAACCACCTCCGAAGCCACCTGTGCCAACTGTCAGGAAAATCCGTACGATGGAGAAAGCGAATACACCAACTCAAGTGCCTTACGCTAAGGTTCAGCCATTGTCTCTCACCGAACGACGTGACAGCAGTGAGAAAGAGACAGTTCCTAAAGAGATTCAAGAAGACTGCGCCCCTCATCCGTGTTGTAATTGTACGAAGAAGCTGACTATTATTTTCAACGAATTTAGAATTTAATCGACTGTTTGAGATACATTGTATTTTATGAACTCGCGTTCAGAATGTCAATTGTTCAAAATATCCAAGTCTAATTTTTTGAATCAACTTATATTTGATTGATTGTAAATATTTTTGTATCCGTGAAAGGTGCCGTTATACCCTAAAACCGGTTCAATTAGGTCTATATATTTGTGCATTTTAAGAATAAGCGATGTCTATTATTTCTGCATTCGAAAATGAATGCAACTTATTGTTTTGTGAGACAATCATTCACGATCAGCAAAGATCGTTCGTTATTCTTATTTAGACCAATAAACAAAAAGTTCAGAGAACTGAATTATCTTTTCGCCCAAATCCTCACTTTTGTCAAAACATGCAAATGAATGAAAGCTTGTCGCTGGTTTTGGTGCAAAGAGAGCAGTCTCGAGATCAGTGCTACTAAGCATCGATTCTTGCTCAGTTTCGTCAACACCTCTCGAGTTGACTCAAATGCATCAAACGTCATTTTTACATTTTGAACGCAGTTAACATTCGGAAAACTCAGTTTGAAACAAAGAAGTGTTAAAATAAATGCAAAGCTATTCTTTCACAATTTTCACAAACATTTCAATGAAAAAGTAATTGATCTGTACGATTGTTGCTATAGAAGATGGGTCCCGCTCTCTTTGAACTGTATTCTTCAAGCTACACCACTAATCGAAAGAAAGTTTTGAGTCAGGAAAAAATAGTGGTCGACACCGATCAGAAGAAAGCGGCTAAAAAGAGTCATTCGATTCCAATCATAAGAAGCGATGACCAAAGAAGAGCAGAGGTCAAACCTAAGGCACCGATTGTAGTGTCTCGTTTTCGATCTTTTCCGGTCAAGTTCATCGGTCACAGTTTGCTCGACCGTCGCAACACGTTACCCATGCTTCCATGGATTATTGCGGAAATAAAAAGGCAACCGTCCACATCGATGGGCGAATATGGAAACCAAGATGTGATACTTGAAATAACCGATATCGCTTTGAGAGCAACTTCAGTTGATAATTCATCGATCCTCTTCGTGCATCCTTTGCAAAATATTAGTAAATTTGAGCAGACAGCGGCTGACAGTCGGTACTTTACGTATTTGGTCCGCGATCATCCCGATTCTCATTTCGATTGTTATGTCTTTCAAGCGACGGACGAGAACATTGTAAGTTATTTAGACTTGTGTAAATTGCGAAATATTTTCGCGATGCGTTCGCTTTTAATCAATCATTTGTGATTAATTTCGAGAAAAAGCTTTGAATGCATTGGTTTTCACGGAGAATGCATTTCGTGAAAAAGCAATAAACTTCATGTGTCTCGAAGAAAGCAAGACACGAAATGTTCACGTTCTTTGCACGCCGAGTGCTGACCTAAATTCGAGTATGTTCTTTGCCATCACTCAGAAGCAAGCGTAAAGAACATCTCTATGTTATTGTTGCTATGGGATATAAATAGTTCTAACCCTTGCGAAATCTACTCATTATTTTAATTGTGCTTCAAACTCTATCCCGATACAGATAAACGCCATTCGCTTCATGCAAATAAATATGACTCGTTCTGATTCATATCACGAAACTTTTCACACTTTGACCGCTACGAAAATTTCAATAGCGACTTTTCAGTTTTTTTGCCTTTTTAAAATTTTAGGCACAATATTTAGAGAAAATTCACCTAAACAGTTGTAATAATCCAATAATCGAAACTGAACTCATTACTCTTGGTTTGCTTGAAAACTTTGGCGACGTTATTTCGATAATCGATAATTTTAGTCTAATTTTGAGTCTAGAGTCTAAAATATTAAACGTTTTGTGCATATATTAAACGAGTCTCAAGTAAAATTTGTGCTATCATCAAGTTTCTCACATAAAAGCTGAAACCATTTTTTAACTTTGTTTAAGCCTTTCCAATTTTTAGCTGCATCTTTAATCCTGAATTTTATTTTCGACACAAGCATTCGACACCTAATTTTCGAATTTCGTAATGTTTGAGACATTTTTTGTTTTAAAGCGAAAATTTCGATAATATTTCAAAAACCACATACTCCTTTTCTTAGATTTCTGAGATTTGAATTTTTGTTTGAGATTGTATTTTACTCACATAAAAACAGTCTCGTTACTGCATAATACTTAACAAAATCCTTGGTGCTATACTTTTGGCATTCATCGCGTTGTGATAACGTGATCTTTGCTGACGAGCAAAGCGAGTGTGGATTTATTTGATACTATTTTTCAATCGCAATGAAAAAAAGCAATGAAATCGCTTTAATGTCATTTTAGACCAGCATTTGCAGAGTTAAGCTTTTGTTTGATCAAAAGATCGAATAATTTTGTATTAAAA